>OMNV01005073.1:13117-49344 GCA_900303265.1 Brotula barbata | reverse complement strand
TAAGCTGAGACACTGAATTAGTCATTAAAGGGTATGTATAGCACGGCATGGCCCAGATAGGAAATCACAGGCCTGGATTGAAGAGCTGACATATCATAAATGAAATCACTCCCCCCCCTCCCCAAAAAAAAAACATTCAAAGAAAAACATAAAGCCAAAAAGGCCTTGTTGGCATTTATTTTACCTTTATCGCCGATATCCACCGGCTGTTTTCTCGGCCGTGCAGACTTCAGGAGTCTGACATCTCTCTTCAATTGTTACATTGTGACTTTCTACAGCATTGCAACTGTACCAGTGTAGCGTTATTACTTTTTAATCCAATGAAAGGGAAGGAAACAAGGTTTAGTCTGCAATTAATCTTTGCGTGGATACACACACCACCGGTAAAAGCTTCCATTCAGCATGTTTGTCTTAGGATCCTCCCACTCAGTAAAGACAGTTTATCCAAAAACAAGACCTCTGCCTTTAAATCGGACTCATCAGACGCTGTAGGAGCGAGTTTAATGGTGAGGAAGTGCAAATTAGAAACATGCATTCCAGATTGTGAATAGATTCGAATTGGCTGACATTCCCCCAGCACCAACACATCAGAGGACCGACGAGGAAACAGAGGAGGAGACCATCTTCATAACACGTTTAGACAACACTTCTAACAATCGTTTGTTTGCCGAAAATAAAAGTTCAGTGATGCATTCGGGAGCAATCTTATCGACTGGCTGCCGCCGCTCAATAGCCTCCTGTCGAAAAATTTAAACATGTTTACAAGACGCATCTGTCATGTAGGAAATGAATCATTCATGAGGCTCTCATTAGGCAGAGGATAGCAAACGGAGCTTTGGGGGCTGTAGGAACTAAGATCACACTATTTCTATCAACGTGTCCCTCATGCAAATTGATTGCAGGAATAAAAGCAAAGGGAGTCCTAGAATCTCGCTACAGTCACGCCTCTGCATGGTCAATGACCACCCGACAATCATGATGCAGAGAGCGATGATGTCACCGGGTCTCATCGTTTCTCTTCTTTTGGATTTGTGGTACGTAGGAGTAGCCTGATTATACGATATCAAGACGTGCGTACTAAAGCCTTGTCGTGATGTGGATTCTTCCTTCCTACATTCAGAATCAAAAATACTTTATTGATCCCTGAGGACAAATTAGGTATCACGACAAACACAAAAATATGCCAATGAGATACAAAGTAGCTATAAAGTGTTTGTTCGATGAGACAATAAAGTAATGTAAATGTAAATAATATTTTAGTTTTGTGGTATACACACAATAAATATCAACTATATAACAGAATGTGAAAATGTGAAAGCTATAAACTCAGTATAGTATAGCTCTGTGTCTGATTACAATAGTTTACAGTTGTTTAACTGCACTGCATCACGTTACTGTATTGCATCATTGAATAGTTATTACACCTGTGTTATTGCACACTTAAGATGTAGATGCAGATGTGTCCCAGATGCAGGTACGCATTTACATAAGTCCAAATTGAGAATAATTCGATATACTAGAGCGAGCAGATTGACGAGGCCGCACAGATTGGATTTACACCTGGACATGGTGAATGTGTGAGATGGAGTTAGACGACTGTTGGTAAAGTTTTGGCACGGTGACAGCACTATGACCTATTTGATACTGTTCCTGACCCCATCACTATCTTATTATATAAGAACAGGAACAGTGCTGGAATAGAGCTGATGACCCCAGGCTATGACAGCTTTAACAAGCAGTAGGTGTTTCTCAATCTGCTGGACTGCAACTGCCAAGCCCGTTAGTCACACTCGTGGAATCACACACACACACACACACACACACACACACACACACCATCTCCCGTTGATAGACTTAATCCAGCCGCTGAATGCAGCAGGCACAGATAGCAGAAGTAGGTCAGTTCCAGAGAAGACTGCGATGTGAAATGGTCCCCTCAGGCTGGATTTGGGTGCGAACTTTGGCTGACCCCCCGACAAGTGCAGGCGTACAATGAACCCTCCAAATTGGATGGATGAAATCTGTTTGAATTAATGCTGACAACTTCATTGATCAGTCTAAAATGTGCGCTTAAGCCATAGGAGGAGTTTTTTGGACATGGCTTGATAAAACGGAGCGGCTGTAATTGGGTTTTCTCCATGCTGACGTTTTGGGAGCGGAGTGAGGAAGTTCAAAGCTCTCAGGAAGTGGAAAGATGGTGACTGACTTCTCTCCCGGTTTCTGCTTTAGACATTTTAGACGTTAGGCGCTGAGGTAGAAATGCCGGGAGTCGATCCGCACTTTTATTTTGCAGCACTGTCATTTTTAACGTTTTAAGCAGCGTGGCTGGGCAAGTCCATTATTGACGCGTACACTCAATAAAACTTTAAGGTGTTATGTAATATGACATTTCACATGATTTATGTAATTTCTCCTCAATTTAATTAAGGAATACACTTGGTTTTTTCGATGAGTTAAAGCGTCGGTAAGTAACCTTTTAAAAGCATTTTTTTGCACACGCACTGTGCTTTTTGCATTTTCCGTTTATATCGTGCATCTGTGTGTGTGTGTGTACAATCTGAGATGGCATTTGAAGTGGTCGAGCTTTGCCACAAATCAGTAGAATGTTGGAAATATTGCCTTTAGTGGGACCTTTTCAAACTGTAATCACTCTTTGTAATGGTAAACTCTGCACCATTACGCTTCAGCTGCTAGTCAAACAGATGTAAAATTCAATTTAGCCCCCAAAATGCAAAGTGACTTTTTGTAGAGCAGTAAAGGCCAAGTTAGACAGACAAAAGAGCTCTTTGCCATTTAGTCAGTGTGTGTGTGTCTGCGTGTGTGCGTGTTTCCGCATCTCAACACTATGTCAATTACCTCGCATATTCTCAAGCTTACTGTCTGTGTCGCAACTGTGTGTGTGTGTGTGTGCTCTTTATTATCTATGACCGTAAGCAGATCCCGATCCTTACATTAAGGCTGATGTCTGCTCATTGAGGCAGACTGTAGGTCTGATTTAGAAACCAATCCAGTGTGTTTTATGGGGGATTGATCTGCCACAGAGCAGGGTTCTCCTCGTCTTCATTCAGCCTGACATTAGGTCATAAAAGTATAACTGTGTCAGAGAATGCAGCAGTTAAAGTGTTTAGAGTTACGCTCTCGTGCCGTCACCTTTTCAGGCAGTCATATACAATTCGACAGACAGGAGTCTTGAGCAAAAGTGGTTAACTTTGTTCTCATATGGATATTTCTCAGCGCCACGGTTGGTGTATTGCGGTTCAGTTTGGAGATGCATCGTGCATATGTGTACATCCTGTCGCCAAGACATCACTACTGCGCTTCATGTCCAAGCTCTTTTTTAAGAATGAAATGCAGAGGAGGAAACCGTGGTATCAATACGTGGAATGCAAGATGAGGAAACTGAGGAAAAGTGAGCTTAGCAATCAGGAGGACAAGACAATAAGTAACATCAAAGTAATTCATAACAGTGTTTAACGGCGATGCAACTACAATAACTTTTCAAAATCACATGGATTTTGTTTGTTAGTTGTGTAATTCATTTTAAGACAATTATAATGTTTGGACACATGCATGTTTTATCTGATTTGGGAGATAAGACATGATCATTGAAGAGAATTGGTCAGGGACATCTTCAGTGGACTGGATGAGCTCTGAGAAACTTTATTTTTAGACAAATAGATACAATTAAAGAAAGAAAATGCAAAATTGACACTTGTGCTTTTGAAAATCAAATAATTCTTGTATTTTATCCTAATATATTCTTACATATTCAGTGTTAGAATTTTGACTTATTTTGGACCACCAGAGTATTTCATAAACGATCACAGACTGTTTTAAATTCTGGCATCAGACTGGAGTGAAGTTTGAGCATTGTTTATGTTTCTTGAGCCTTGGATCTCCCTGAACATGTCCAAAATTCTCACCACAGGTCATCATCGCACCATCAGAATGCTTTTATCTCGGCGTATTTCGGCGATGAGCTGCAGGCACTGGCCGAGCGGTGGGTTCAGGGCCCGTTGGATTCTAAGACCTGCAGCCTTCACGACTAAAAACGAGCGCTAACAGCTACCGAGCATCATCATGGACCGTGATTAACATTATGTGTGTGTCAGGGCACAGGACGACCCCGGGGTGTTGGACCCAAACCTCTGCACCCGACCACCGTCTGTACCTGCTGTCACACACACACGTACACACAGAGAGAGTCAACGAACAGTCAAACAAATTGTGTCTGCAATTGCTGTGGTTACCATAGCTCCAGGCAAATAGAGAAACACACTCAAACACACACACACACACACTCAGGCCTCTAATTTAATGCCGGCATAAAGCCAGCAGTAGCTGTAAACGCGGCCTCATGCCAATTTTGCCGGGCACCAGTTAATTTTGCTGCACCTGCATCTGATTGGTAATTTCCCCATTCCAAATGAACCTGCCTGCTCTGAGCAGGGTGCAGAGGCACAGCTGACGGTGTGTTCCTGCAGATCAGGTGGCTCCGTGCAATTTTTACATTTTTCTTCCTTCCTCGCTGAGACCACCTCTTATCACAAAGCCAGGGTTTTTTTTTTTCGTCGCCTCCCACATCAAAATGCAATTTTTAATGGAAGTCTGTACTGTTTGGATTAATGGGTGATTCTTATCAGTAATATCATCCACAATGCCGTGTACCACACACACACACACACACACACACACAAACAAACACAAGGCCCTTCCCTTTTAGATGAGTAAATGAAGGAATTCACCACGTGTCATTTCCACACAACTCAAACTGCACGTCTGCCTCCAGCTAATCGTCTGACACTTCCTGGAATTTTGGTTTAAAAATAAATAAAAACCCACTTCTGCACATCCTGCTGTGCTTTTACTTGGAAAAAAAGGCTAATATTAATTAGTTTAGCAGGCATCACTTTGGTCCACAAAGTTGCCCACACAGTTTGACTCCAAAATTTATTTGTTTTTTTGCTCAAAACTTCAAACACCCTGAATGCTTTTAATGACAACAACAACAACAACTAAGGTTGCAGCCCGCAGCGGAGTTGCAGCTTAATTGCAGGTACATTGTTCTCTTCTGCAAGCATGAACATCATATTTAGACCATTATGTGTCCATATTTGTGCGCTATATGTTGCCATTTGTCGTGCTGTGTATTTGTAGCTGTCGCATCCTCCTGTTCTCTGATTTGTCGCTATTCAAACTTGCCCCACCCCCACACGCCAATCCTGCATTTCTTCTGCTATCCTTTTCCCAGTCTACACGAGGTGACACAGGACAGTACCAATATTGCAAAATGACCCGGCCACACCTTTGTGCCCTTGAGCCCTGGTGTTGCACCGGGTGATGGTGGTAGCACCCACTTTCAGGAAATTAGAGGTCTCAGTTCCAGTTCTGCACTATGATGGACTGCGGATATGATAGGGATGATTCTGTTTTGTGACGGGTATGTGCGTGTCTGTGTGTGTAAAGTAAGTGGTTATAGCTCAGGAGTTCAGTTTAATTCTTGGTTTCTATGGAATCACGTGGTGATGTCATGAGGATGCTGCGATTCTCTGCTTTACAAACCGACGATATGGAGAATGAATGACAGTTTGCATTGTGTGATCATCCTGCAGCTCTGAGCGTTAAACTACGTTCACCCTCTAAATTTAACCGTAGTATTCAAGTCATTTCATTTCTTACAGTTATGAATTATGACTACCGCCATGACAGAAAACAAGTTCACGCTTTCAGAGATTCGCATCTCTAAATGAACCATCTTAGACAAAACTGTTGACACGTAAGTCGACCATCCTTGTCTGTAACAACCTGTAAAATACGAAACGATAAAACCGTGTGTGTGCTGCAGGATCCTGGCCTTTGTGAAAATGTCGGTTCCAATGAGCGGTTTTGGATTGGAGTGAAATACTGCACCACAATCCTCTGACCTCAGCTTCACCTCAGCTACCCTGCAAGCGCTTACATTTTGAAATGTCTTCCAAACTGAGAAAAAAATAAAACCTGCCGCCTGCTTGGCACAGCCAGAAATGAGGAGAGGCGTACGGGCACCCATGGATCCTTGGACGCCACATGACTTGTCGTGTAACGTGTCATCAGATCTCCTCTCGTTATCTTATGTACGCCCATGGTACCACTTAGCATCTGTTTGGAGGTAACCAATCCGAATAAGGGACTGGAAACACCGCAAAAGCTGTTTTGTTTTTTTTAGTGATTAAAAAATATATATATATATATATGTCAACAAATTCCATAAATGCTATGTACAGACCAAAGGAAATGCAGAAATAGTAGTAACAATATAAAGAATTTTATCTGATGTCTATATATTTATGCTCAGAGTCTCTTATCCTCGATTATACCGAAGCTAAACAGCTGTCGGCCATTGTTGTTGGACGCTGGCTCGCTTGCGGAGACATAAAGATGTTCGTTTGTCTCCCACTGGCTCTGCAGTATATCCGTGTAACCACCCTCTAAACCGATCCTTCATATATCCAAAGATGGCCGACGTCTTTATTATCCCTCTCTCTCTCTGTGAGTAAAGAGTAAAATGCTCTCTTATATCCTGGTGGTCACTATTTACTCCCCCTTTTTACCCTGTTGTGATTCAGGTATTGTTTGTGTGTTTCTATGGTAACTAACAGTGAAATTCCACCCAGACCTCACAATAGATGATGTTAGACTACTTTTTTATTTTCTTTAAGGTGTAATTTTTCATTTTAAACCAGACTAAACAGCACAACGGTGCAAAGTGAAGGCATAATGTTTTTTTTGTTTGTTAGATTTATGGAGTTTAAATCAGTTGGGCTTCTTCTGCTTTTACTAAATAAACAAGGGTCGGCTACAGTTCACTCAGGATTATGCGGAGTATACAAATTAAAATAATGAGTATTACAGGCTGTTTAAATTTCAAATGTTCAGGCAAAATGGGAAGTTTTACATCACTGACACTCCGACGCTTTAATACTTGAAGCAGCTGTGTGTTGCTGCATTATAATGCAGTATAACTGACAAATGTGTTTGTTTTAGAGAAACATTCAGACAGCCGGACTGGTTTTTTTGCGGTAATGTTGTGATATTTTCATAGTGTTTTCATTCTATTCTGGTTATAAGTTAGGAGAGAGGAGAGGAGAGAACAGGAGCCTGACAAGCGATAATGTGACACCGTAATCCACAAAGTCTATAATTAGAATGGTGTCATTTCAGCAAGCAGTCTTAACGTGGCGTAAAGTGTACATGGACTTCACGTGGCGACGTTTCAGCAGTGTCTCTCTTCGCGTCTGTGTCTCGTAGAAAAATAAACTTGGCAACAACGTGTCATGGAAACGACGTATTTAACGCCGCAGGTTCCCTTTTACAATAGATGACCTGATTAGAATTGGAGCATCTTGCTGCATAAATTTGGATAAATTAGCAAAAGTGCCTCCTGTTTGGCCATTAAAAGCTGTTGAATATTTAATGTAAAACACCAGCAGGATGTTCAAAAAATACAAATCCAGAGAACTGAAAGTTTTAGCGTTTGTTGAAAGATAGTATAAAGTTGTTGGGGGTTTTTTTGACCGAGCTCTGTTCCCTCTGATTTTATTCATTTATTTATTTATTTTTTGTTGTGATGTGGATTGGCCAGATTTTAGCTCATCTCCAGCTTAACACCAGGAAATAAGCATCTTAGCATGGCTGAACCTCGATCTGCTGTTTTCTACTTTCCAAGTAATCACACAGATGTCTGATCGTCCACAGCCTGCCACGCTGAAGATAGGCCGCATGCACACACACACACAGACACACACACACACACACGCACTTGGTGTTCTGATTTGTCAGTCTGATAGTGCTGTCAGTGAGACTGGATGTCACAGAGAAGGAATCTATTACAGGATCGATTTGGCAATGCAATTAGGTGGCAGTGGGAATTTCTCATTTCACTTTTCTCTCTGTACTCGTCTCTCCGGCACTTTGAAGGAGGGATAAAGTGATCCACTGTGATGGCTGGCAGAGGAATAGAACAGGATTATGGGACGAGGAGGGAAAGCGGTGTGTGTCTTGTGGCATGTGTGTGAGATGGATGTGGGAGGTATTTATAAACTGAAACACAAAGGTGGTGGCTGAGACTGTAAGTAGTGATAGCTGTGTGAGATGGAGATGTTCCGTTTCCTTGTCTTCTGTCTTTTTTTTATTCTATTTAATGCTGCTCTGTACTCCTCCACACTGAGAAATATTGCTGAAGTTTATGGGCATCGTATCAATGGGAATCGCTTAAAAATAGAAATAAAACGTGAAAAATTCATGACAGATGTGCAACTTTGCAACAATGGGATAGATACATGATACACTCGTGTCGTCTACTTCACAGATATTTAGTGTGTGTGATATGCAGATGTGAGTGTGTTTGTACTTGAGAGGGGTCTTTGTACGTCCTCCGTTCCTGAAACCCATTCATGTTGTTGGCAGTCACTCCAAAGACGGAGCTCAGGCTGCTGTGCCTTTTTTTTGACACTCTTTTGATACAAAATTGTTCTGTAGCTCCTTTTTAAAGTTTAGATAAAAATTGTGGTCATCATATATTGATTTATTCCAGGAAATCCAAAGTTTTCTGGAGAAATATTTGAGTGTTTTGTTGGCAAAACTGTCATTTTGCTTGGTAAATAGCATTATGTGGAGTGGATGCAACTAGTTAGGAGTTAGGAGTATTACAGAAGTTCTGCAATATTATATGTTACATTACTTTGCCACACAAAAAAAAGTGAAAATATAAAATTGATGTAAAAATACCATTTCTCGTCCTGGTAAAATGTCTCAAGTCTCAAAGCTGGACATCCAGTGGGGGCGATGGTCTCCCAATAACGTTCATATCATTTATTTAATTTGAGTTGAAGCATATCTCCAGGCCCCCTAAGTGAATTTACCATGTTTAAAAAAAGGGAATTATATTACATTTTACATTTTCAAAAAATCTTTTTAAATTTACTATAATACTTACTTTATAAGTTATGGAGTTTTATTGTTTTTGTTGTTTTTTTTCAATTTTTTCCCTAAAATTGTCTTAAATCTAGATGTATTTGGTATCATTTTTTTTTACATATTTCCCAAAATCTGACTTTTGAAGTGCCTTTTGTTAAAAAAAAAAAGGGGTTTTCAGTAGAATTTGATGTAAAGATGGAATAAACAGAATAGAACCTCTCTGATTTTCAGTGAATTTATAGATGGATGGGTGGACAGATAGATAGATAGATAGATAGATAGATACAGGCAGCATAAACAAACCGTCATGTGACATGGTAACTTATAGATGGACCTTGGCTACCAGCAGTGATTAACAACACAGCTGGTGAAGACAAATGATGAACATCTGTATAATCCGAGGAAACCAACAAACATCACAGTCTCACGCTGCGTTATGGATTGATGCGGTTTCCTCTCGTCACCTAATGTGAGTGTGTGTGAGGTCACTGCCTGGCAGGACAGAAGAGGCCGGCGGAGAGATTTAATGAAGCTTCCTCTGATGGCTAATTAAAATCTTCTTTTCCACCACTCTGTCATTAAGCAGTTTCAGGAAGGAGATGGGAGCCAAAATAGCCTGGGAGTGTTCGTTTTGCACCTCCCCTGCTGTACCTGCAACCTCACTGCGTGGGTGGAAGAGACAAGGCGCGTGCCTGTGTGTGTGTGCGTGCGTGCGTTAATGTACGTGCCCGTATAGCTCATTGTTCACATTAGGTTTGACCTAATGTGTAGCAGCAGCACACACACACACACACAGAGTAGGCAGGACAACAGTCTTATCCTGTGTTCTTTCTTGCACAGCCTCTCTGTGCCTGTGGATAGGCTAATGGGCTGCCGTATCATCCTCCGACACAAAGATTTTTTTTTTAATATGTTTGAACTGCTGGAGGACTCCATTGGGGTTTAATTGCTTGGGAAATACACAGATATGTACTTAATTAAATCCCTTAACTGAGTCATGTTGTTTTATATTTGCATTTTGTTGGGAGGTGGAGCTGCCCTGATAACCAGGCTGTGTTTTACCGACGACGGTTTTGCTTCTTTATCGTGAAAACGTAATCATATATTTATTAATGCAGCACAGACCGGGGCTGGCTTGGGGGATCTTTCTGGTTCGGTGAACTCGCAGAGCTGCAAATTCAACAACTTTTGAATTATTTCAATGTGCCTCTTTTTGATATACGATATTCGCAAGAGGGAAAATTCTAAAGTCCTGTAACCTTGTGACTGTGTTAAACTTTGTTATATGAGCTTTGAGCTGCAGCATAATGACAAATAGATTGAAGTCAGAGTCGGAGAGACATCCAACTGGATTTGTTTGCTTGAACTGAGGCGTTTGTCCATTCAGGCCCTCAGTCTGCTTCTCAATTCAACGCCGCTGACATGCGATGAGGCCAACGCTTCATTTAAAGGGTTTGCAAAAGCTTCAAGGCTTTTGATGACATCACAGTGCGAGTTAATCACAGGAAGTTCCCGCTTAGGACCTCTGTCGTGTCTTGACAGCTTTCTCTCCGCTGCCAAGGGTGTGTTTGAGTCTGTGTTTGTCAGTAGGATGTCTCAGAAAGTCTAGGATTAAATATTGATGATGGATCAGTGGAGGAAGAGGTTGAGGCCGATACTGGAATGGTTTCGCTTTCTTACCAGATAGGGGAAAAATTTGTATGTGCATCCAGGTGTCTGTATTGATTGAGATGAAGTGGATTGATATATATGCTGGGTGAGCAGTTTAAGGCCTCTCTGTGTATTAACAAATCTCTGCCATGCAGCCATTATCAGTGTGTTGCTATGATAATGCAGAATCAAAGAGTTTTTTCTTTTTTCTTGTTGTTTTTTTTTACATCTAGACAGAGAAGAAGTTGATGTCATCGGTATCCCTTGTGTAATCAACTTATAGTAAAAGAGAGGATTGTCTGCTAAATTGAATCACGAATGGGAAGCCCAGTGTCTCTCAGTCTAATGCTCCTCTAATCCACCATGTAGTTTATGTCATAGTGGCTGGCTGAGCAGTGAGCACAGGTATTGTGTTACAGTTACATTAGTTGGGTCCACGTTGTGTTTGGCGGGGTTGTGCTCTCGTTACACTGCTGTTGCATCACGTTTGATCCGAAATTGAAAAAACAAAATCACTGATGTCTCACTTTTTGACTGACGCGTGGAGTTTGAGTCTGCATGAGGCTGAAGTTTGCAGGCCGAGTGTGAGAGATCATAACCGATGGGTAACACCCACAGGAAGATGGAGATCGACAGAAACAACAGAACGATGAGATCATGTGACGATACAGACGGAGGTTACTGTCCTGGTTAATGAACAAATTTCAAACCACGTTTCAATGACAGCTACTAAGTCAATACTTAGGATATCCTGCTAACCAACAGAGGAACATACAAAGAAAGAGCCTTGATCAAGGGCAATGGCAGGACAAGAACCCATGACCTTTAACATTCATAACCACTAAGTCACCTTCTTTCCCAAACACGTGGTTTTATATTATATAAATATATATATGCCCAACTCAGAATAGGATTTTTCTGTTTATACTTGTAAAAACCAAAACAGAATTTGACATGTGAATTAATCTTTCGAGTTGATTATCTTTAAAAATGGTAATGAGGCTATTTTCACATATGACAGCAGTCTACAGCAGGCGCGGCCCCTCATGGTGGATCCATTTAACCGTCAGGAGCCACATTGCTCAGGCCGGCAGCGTCCAGCAGAGGCAGTGACAGTTTTAATTTGGGAGCTGGCGGTCAGCATGATTAGCGATCTGCAGGGGGCTTTTACAAAGTGGACCAACCGCCTGAGCCGCCCACCGAGCGAGAGCAGACAGAAGAGAAAGCCACAAACAGTGACACCATTGTTAAGGCAGAAGAAAGGGTGGACATGTGTTCACTTAGACCCACGTTTATATCTGTGCCACACCGTTTGACTGACTTATTTTAAATCTACAGCATTCAAAGTGTGGTGGGTATCTCACACATCGAAACCAAGCACACAGTGTATTAGTTTGTTAAAAAAGTGAAGTGATCCAACTTTCAGTCACCACAAATGACACCTCTGGACACTTTTGCCTATTTTTTTGGACAAATTCTGTTCCCAACTATGCAGCTCTGTCCACCAAATGCTGAGAAACAGAAAAAAAAGCAGTTTTACTTGGTACCTGAATACTGCATCTACAATAAATGAAGACTACTGAGACACATATTGAATAATCTCACAGCAAATCCACCCAAATGCTCAATCCTAGATCTCTGTGGCAACCGCGCCTCCCTCGACCTACACGACAAAAGAGAGTCTACTGCATGCAGATCGGGGTTAAAATCTGGGTAAACACATTCAATATCACAAATACGCAGTTCACACACACTCACTCAGACACTCATTCCTCAGCTCGCTATCACAGAGACACTTTTACACATTGCAGGATGTATTGCACACTCTCACACACACGCCTTATTTGATATGCAGACATGGAAGCCCAGTCACTGCTTCATTTTCCAGTTGGTAGGGAGCTGATGTGCTCAGATATGATTTATTGATCATGTTGAGCGCATTAGTTTACCCACTGTGTTCAGTTAAAAGGCAATAATGCATTTTATACCCTCTGTCCTGTGAGAACGCAATAACACTAAACTAATTATGCAAACTGGGGACAGTGTTGTGATTTGTAAGAGCCTCAGCTGGGCGTCGAGGTGGCTTCAGAGAGACACGGGGAGTGTTGGAAGTAATACATCGAGATATGATTAATTCGTAAACATCTGATTTTATCTTGGTCCTTTCGCCGCGGATTTATATTTTTTAAAAAAACAGTGTCTGTTTTACATACTAGAGGCGCCACGTTAATGGGTGTATCCACATTATTAATCATTTTATATCACCAGAGTTTATACTGTTTATTATGTGGCGTTGTTATTAAATTTGTAGGTGGGTTGTTAATTTAAGGCACGGCCGCCCACCCCGTCTGCAGAACGACAGGCAAACTGCGTGAATACTCATGTATGCGTATTTATATACTGTATACATAGCGAAGCTCATTTGCATTTTAATCAACAACTCAACTTAATTGTATTTAAGATAATAATTTATAGAAGGTGATGGATTTTGCTAAAGCTGCTGCAGTGCTGATGGAAAGTCTTTTTGTTTATTTATAGATTTTCTGGCTCGAAATGAACCTGCTTGTTGCACCCAGCTGGGGTTTTCTTTATGTTGATCAGATGGCATGGTGACATTTTGATGGTTATTAATGCAAAACTTGTGACAGAGCAGCACCACTTCCTGTAAAAAATAAACAATCTTTGTGAGAGGTGCAAATGCAGAAAGACAAGAACCTTCCATGTGTTGATTGTTACTTCCTGGAATAAGTGCCAATGTAAATATAGAGCTCTGATAAGATAACTATGAATCTCTGTGATCACAGCTTGCGGTTTCCATCTGATGGGAAACGATGGATTAGCCCTTCAGTGCTGAGTGTAATCTGAAGTGAAGTTCAAGTACGGGAGGGTCGGACTCAGCAGGGAGGATGAGATGCGAGATAAAAGCAAGATATGGATGCAGCAGTTAAATAGAGTAGACAGATGGACTTGATTGATGATTAATGCACTTTAGAAGAAATGCAATTATCTCATGAGACCATCGAGTCCGGATTAAAATGCATCATCTCTTGTTGGAGATGCTGGAGATTAGAAAGGTTCACCATTTGTGAGGTTTGCTCATCACAGTCCAAACCATGCTAAGTGTACAGCAGCTTCCTCACAGCACGTAAAAATAAGCTGACTCCGTTGCGGTACACACACACACACACACACATTTATATGCACACATTTTGGATGCCTCTGCATTTCTGCTTCTGCTACGATAGCCAACAACATTAATGTTTCCTCATCCTGTGCTGTTATCGCTCAATACTATAAAACATAATAAACAAAAATGAATATAATAGCTTGAATTTGTGGAAATGCAGCATTCATCAGCTTTTTCCCTCTCTCCATCAGCGGTAATTGATATTTGAGGCCTCGTTTTGTGCCCTGGCCTCCTTTTCTTGAAATGAGCTTTTGGAGCGCAGAGAAAATAGCTGAGGTGTTGGAAATGGAATTGGTTGTGTGTTGGTGCATGAGAGAGAGGGATTATTCCAGCGTAATGCCAGCCTTATTAAACACTATTACACTCTATAGATCACCGAGGGTGCTGAGAGGATATACTGCCTGCACCAGGTGTGTGTATGTGTGTGAATTAGGATTACATCAATACATGGAGCCGGCGTGAGTGTTTTATTAATGCATAGTCCAGTCAGTGTGATCGACTGCTGATAGGATCAATATTACACAGAGGGTTGGATTATTATTGATTATTACACGTGCTTTGTATGGTGATAAATATTACTTATGGTAATGGCCATACATGTGAGAAGAAGAATAAATGAAATGTGTATGTATATAAATATTTGTGTGTGTGTGTATTTATACATGTGTATATGTTTATATATGTGTATATACAGTATGTGTATATATATATATAGGTGTATATATGTTTATATACTGTATGTATAAATGTGTATATATGTATATACAGTATGTATGTGTGTGTGTGTATATATACATGGGTTTTTTTTAGTTGTTAGTTTTTGGTTTTTGTTGGTTTATTTTTGGTTTTTGTTGGTTTATTTTTGGTTTTTGTTGGTGTATTTTTGTTTTTTTTATGCCCACATTTTTATGAGATGAGATGGTGTGAAGTGCAGGTTTCGAACTACCATCCCCTTAGCCAGATGAGGCCCATGAACCAGTGAAATTTCTTACCTCCCTTGATATAATTTCTCATTAGATCTGACCCAGCGAGTGAAAATAAAGTCTAAATTGACCTTTTAATATTCCCTGACATGCTGTGTCACTCCTCCTTTATGAGGAAACATCGGAGAGGAACACGTTGTATGGCCCTCACGCACATCTCAGAAGCAGGACTGCAGGAGCACAGAGATTTGGGAGTTTCAAACTGGAAGCAAAGGAGGGAAGAAAATCAAAGGCGTGAAAAAAGACATACTTTTGGAGAAGAGTTCACAGGGTATGGCTAAAAAATGAGAAGGCCTGAAAATGGTCCAAAAATCATTCAATTCCATCTAAACATTGGCATCATAAAGGATTCAGTTCAGTGTGAGTGCAGTGCTGTAATCCTGACTCAACATCTGTCTTAAAATATGAAACCTTTTTAGCTGTAACTCATTGTTTTCATCATTTTGAGGTTTCTGTATGGGTAGCATCATTTGTGCCAGACCTTTTGTCATTAACATGGACTATCCACAGTCATCATCATTAACCTGTCGTCTAATGGATATGAATCCCTTTGTCTGCTTAGATATTTGGTTAACGCTGTAACAGTTGTTGATGTCAGCCTTTAAAAAGCCCAAATTATCTGACTTAAGTATGACGCACGATCAGCGCTGAGGCACTCAGGGGTCTCACATGCATCATGTTCAGGTAAAAACGTTTTGATGATGAAGAATCAGCACATTATACTGCTGGCACACCAATCAGAGTCTATTACAATATCTGCCAGGATGTTTAGCTCGAAGGCAGCTTCACCTCTCCTCATTTGGCTTTTAAAGCAGCACAAAGGAAGCTTTGAGTTTATTTCAGTTCATGACGCTTTGGTAGAAATGGAAAATTAACATCATTTTGTTCAAGCGTAACTAAGATAATTCACTGACTTCAAGTTTCTCCGTGTTTATCAGCGTTTTCCAGCCAAAGTTGTACTGATATATATGCATGCTGTATATTAGTTTACTAAGTGGCAACATAATGTTCATAAAGGTCCGAGGGCCAGAACAATGCAGAACACTACGACCTTATAAGACCGTAAAACCGGATGAGTGCATTGACATAGAAGGGGGCTGTCCTGTTGGTTGACCTCAAAGCCAGCGTCTAGGCTTTATACTTGATATGTGCATCAACTGGGAGCAGGAGTAAAGCCAGGAAAGGAGAAACATGACAACAGGATTTGCAGAAGTCGGAGTGGTTTTGTGGCAGAGGCCTGCAGGCTGGCGAGTAAGATAATCAGAGCTTGGCCAGGAGTTGGGCAGTGGACTCGGACAGGTAGGGTCTGATTGTCCTGATGTTGTTCAGGCTGAATCTGAAAGGTCGCACAGTTGGTTATCGATTACTCCCCGAGGTTTGTGCTTTATTTCTCCTGGACTCTTCCTTCAATCCCAACCAAAGGGATGGAAATCCATAGAAACCAGATTAAATCCTTGTTTCTGCCCCATGGACCATGTAGGGATGTAATGGAAGTGGAAGCATATAATGAGTAGTAGCAAATTAATGAATAATAACCTCTTTGTATATTTGTTTATATATATGTGTGTTGAGTGCGGTGAAATGAGTGCCAAGCTAATGTCAGAATGTTTTCTGCCCCGGCTTGATGGTGTTGCTGTTTTTTTCCACACGTCCTTTGGTCCAATGATTGGCACATTGCTGTGCTGTTAAAAGCAGAGACGATACAGTCTGCTCCACTTTCCAGATGCCGTGCCCTTGTTTGTTGAACTGCTTTTGATCTGGAGAAACAAAGGTACCCAAGTAACACAACTTAGCCAAAACTTTAGGATATGACTGATCCTTTGAAAAGATGTGCGTTTACTCAGTGAGTTAACTCAGTGTACAGACGAGCGTGTTGTCATCGGATCATTAAAAATAGACGCTCGCACTCCAATCGGGCTCATTCTCCCCTAATTACTGGCAAATGCTTCCCGCTAGTCCCATGAAAGCACACTCCATCATCCCAGATGGCTGCACTTGGAGTATTTTCCGTCTTTAGCTAAGCAATTTTCTGAAGTCGGAAACTCTGTGGAACTGGACCACAAACACACAGTTTATACTGCATCATCACAACACAACACACAGAGTAGATGCAAGAAAAGTCTCTTTGTGGACCTAAAAAGGCTACAAACGGGTCTGATTACTAATTGGCAGTTGAAGTTCAAAATCTGTGGTATTCTCGCAGAAATGAATGCTCATTTTCCCGCATTTGGTTGCTGATTGTTTATGATTCAACCTGTCTACTTCGAAGTACCTGAGATGGTCTAAGCAAGTAGGTATTTTGAAGAAAGAATCTTAGCTCAGGTTGTTTGTGAAAAAAAGTTATGGGCTCAACGGGGCCAATGCCAGAAAGAAATAACAAAATGGAAGATTTCATGAATAAAGTCATGAAGTCATACTTTGAGAAAATACTCCCAGAATAAAGTTGCCAGGGTTTGCAAGTACGGAAAATTCAAAGGAAAACGGTCACAGTTCAGTTTAAAGGGTTGGGTTCAAAAGCAGACCAGAAGACAAAGTCATAAGCAGTATAAGGTAGCTAAAATAAAATAAATAAAGACAAAATTTGCTTAATTTATGTAGTGGAAATAGAAGTGTTTCAATGTATCACAATCTGAAAATTATACAACCACTTAAGTCCTGAAAGGTGATATATTTTATTTTTTCACACAAATTAAGATCTGCATAGTAAAGTTGTGTTGATAGCTTTTATGAGTTTAGTCCTCAAGTATGTTTGAGCCACGGCAGCGTCAATATGCTGTTTTGATGGGTGAGCAGCTTGACGATTACCAATCCCCGAAGGTCCCGAAAGGTGAAATAATTTTTCTCGTGCACATAAGTTAATTATCACCTTTCATGACTTTAGGGGCTCCATAGAAAACTTCCTCTACCATCCAGTCTTTAAACGTAGTATGACTGGACTCACCAGCTGGCCCAGAAAGTACACCCCACCCACATTTTGTTGTTTTTGTCAGAACTGTGTGAAAAAAACAAGCTTGACATGATAAGTACTGTAAATTGTTTTACACTGTCTTCTCACATGTGCCGGAGCCAAAGAGGAAAACTTCCACAGACACAGTCGTGTAATCAAACAGCCTTTGTGTGTGTTGTCAGTGAATCTGTGCTTTCTCACACACTGTGTTGGCAGTCTGAGTGGCACTTTTGCTTATCAAGTTGGGTGAAGTTGTTTCTAAAAATGCACATCAACACCTACAGTCGCAGTGTGACAACATTTTACCGCTGCGTGTTTTTCCCTCTGCTACAGCACGAGAAAAGGAGCGTCAGCCAACACTTTGAACCCCATCAATCCTGTCTAAACCTCGCTATCTTCATCACCGTCATCATCCTTTCAGCTTCATCTTCCCCACGCTGATATAGAGCAAACAGTGATGATGTGAATATGAGTGTGGACTTGGGGAATGTACTGTACGCAGCGCAGGATTGTAGCAACCTTTGAAAACGTATCCGTCTGTCTTGGTGTCTGGATTCACCTACGGCTTATTCGTATCTGCCAGGAAACGACAGAACTCTGTCTGTGCTCAGTGCCATATGTTTGTATGAGATGTTCAAGAGCTCCTTTTATCTTTCACATCAGAGACAAAAAAGCGTTGACAGAACACAGATGAAGTCTGTTTGTTAGACCGTTTGTCAGTCGTTAATGATGGAGCCAGAGCACAAGGCGGTTTATTTGTTGTTTAGACTAATATGCGGTATCTCCATGCGAAGAGAGTTTTTATAAGTAAATATAACCGGGGGAGTTTCTTGTTGTGGATATTCTGCGTCCATTGAATTATAACGATCATCAGACTGAAATCCACTGTTGTCTGTTTTTTTTATCATTAACATTAAACCAAGCCATAACAAGACACTTTTTACTCCAATGGTTATTTTAGGATTTATTTCTGACTGAGTGATTTTAAAGTTCCTGTGTTCTATTATTGTGCTTTTTGTTTAGCTTTTTATTGTTATATCACAGTAAATTACAGTGACACATCCGTGTTGTTGATTATGATCTACCATAATCAAGGTTTATTTCACACAGGCTCATATTCTCATATAAACTCATATTCCCTTTATTCATTTTATTAAATCCCACTGGTCATTGCTAACGTGATGGATATAAAGAATCTGCAGTCTGAAATGGAATCTCGTTTACAAAGAAAGGATTCACTCAGTAATGAGCTATTCTGTCAGATTAATAAGTTGTTATTTCTTCGGAATAGTTGGCTCCCGTGGTATTAGTGATGTGATGCGCAGAAGGCTGCGGAATGCGTCGTCTAACAGTTACGTAGCATCTGCTGTAATTTAGCTTTAGGTTAAAATGCCACACAGAATGATGACTGCAGGTAATGTGGCGCCCGTTAAAAACACGCTCTGTTACTAATTAATGAAGTCTGAATAGACCTGATGTGACTTTTGGGTCATAATATACTGTTAAGTGATGAGAATTACACTTTGTGTGTGTGTGTGTTTGTGTGTTATATTGCATAATTTATGACATTGTCGTAGCCCTGATAAAACCATGGCAGTGTTTATGGATGACTCAAATATTGGGTATTTTATTTAATTTTATTTAATTTTTTCTATTTTTTTTTTAGATTGTTATGTATTTTTTAAATTATTGATTGATTTATTTTATCTTGCAAATTGGACGCTTTGGACAAGTTTTTGGCACATAAAAGTTTGTCAGTGTTGAAGTTCACATGCACGTCGCCGTTTATGTCTAAATGTGACGTCTTGCTCTCAGAATCCCAGATAAGCTCGTAGTCCGGCTTTGAAAGAAAATCTGGGATGCTGTGAAGTGTAAATAACACATGCAGGTTTCGGCTCACTGTTTGGAATCTGAAGAAGAGCGCAAGTCGGACACAATTTTCCATGTTGTGATGATTTTCACAGTAAAGTGTGTGTTAGTCTGACAGAGGAAAAGATGGAGGACGACATGTAAACCTCGAAGGGTTACATGTGCTTCGCTTTGAATCTGTGTGTGAGTAAGACATGAGGGGGAAAAAATAAAGAAAAGAAGAGGGAAAAAACCAGCATCAGAAAAAGGCATTTAAAGTGATGGATCCTTTCTAATTTCACTGCGGCTTCATTATGTTGTTGTGGATGTTACTGAGGGGCTGCCGTGTCATTATCTCCCTCTTTTCTTTGTGGCGTTTTCGTGAAGACATTGCCGTTGTTTATTTTCCACAAGAAGGCCTTTATGCTAATGCGACCTCTGCTAAAAACGATTTGCTGCCGATTTAACAGCGTGTTAAAACCGCAGTCGGCATCAGTCACGTGGAAGGAAGGAAGGAAGGAAGGATGGATGGAAGGAAGGAAGGAAGCGGTGGCGTGCACATTAGCGGTTTCTGTAGCCTTGTGTATTTTCTTGGAATTGCAGTTCTTGTAAGTAAACTCTGACAAGGAATAGAATGCGAAAATAGAGTGTCGTGCGATCTGGGAAACGTACCGATGACGTCTTCTGCCTCCTCGTGTTGCACTTTAAGAATGTGTATAAACACTGTGTTTAAAAATAAAACACTAAAAGCACAATTGAGGTGACAAACTAAATAATTCATCCTCTGGGGACCGCAAACACCCATATACCAATCTGATGCTTTGCTGTTGTGACATCTTCCACTGGACCGAGGTGGACAAACCGTGTGGCGGATCGCCCAGTCATGGTCGGGTTTGATGCCGAGCATTCGCCTGGCTAATCCAGCTCAGCGTTGTCTGAGAGTCACCCAAGGCTTTGTCACACGAGTGTCGTTCACAACCATAAAAACTTAGTTTCACATCCATCCTCAGCCAGCGTTTTGTCTCCAGAAGAAGATTTACGGAGGATCTCTGCTCTCTGGACGCGCTAACGGATGTCTTTTGAGAGGTTTACTGTTCCGTTAGTTAATTTGGCACAGGCCTGTTTCTACAGTGTGCCGCTATAAACTCTGCTATAAAGGGAGCAGTGAAGCTGACCTCTGAAAAGTCCATAAAAAAGATCTTTGGCTCAGATAATGTCGCTGATATATAACCAAAGCTGTCCCTGAATGAGCCCATCCACCACAGCCTCTACATCCTCTGCCTCGCTCTGCTCCCTCACCGCCATCCTCAGATTGCCTCCGCTCTGTTAATTAGTCCGGCTGCTTTTGTTCCTCGCTCACCTTGAGTACAATACAAATACATTCCTCGAAGATGAATAAAATAACTCCCATAACGTAATTCACAGCAGCCCTGTTCACGTC
Source organism: Brotula barbata (assembly GCA_900303265.1). Taxonomy (NCBI): domain Eukaryota; kingdom Metazoa; phylum Chordata; class Actinopteri; order Ophidiiformes; family Ophidiidae; genus Brotula; species Brotula barbata. Next base: position 28,333 of record OMNV01005073.1, on the reverse strand, counting down.
CGGGCTGATGCAAATTTGGCCATTTTTAATAGAAAGTTTGCCAAAAAAAAAAAAGAATCCAAATAGCAAAATGACCGTGGGTCAGTTTGAGGCACTCTTTCAGGCAGTGACAGCAGACAAATTACAAAAAGAAAACACACACAGACAAGCCAACCCCATTGGATCATTTTCATATTGCTGCTGATACCGATTACCTGTGTATGAGCCTCATTTATGGGATCTTATATTTATTAGGTTTCAAAGCAAAGAGCATGATGTCATACATGGATTACCATTACTATGATAATAATAATAAATTATTATATCATTATTTTATTATCATTACAATTATTGTTATCATCATCGTAATCATCATAGTAGTCATTATTTATTTTTATTATTTTATTATTATTTATTAATATGTTTAGCCTGTTGCTATTTTAAAACAAATGAACTGTGTTTGGCACCTATTTAACCTAATGCTAACCCACATAAGCGCCTGACACTTTTGGAAATGAATTGCCTTTGTTTGTTAAGTGTGTGTGTTTGTCTGTGTGTGTGTGCAATCCAGAGAGCATGTGCTTAACATCCATTAAGCGCTGATGAGTTCCTTTCTTAAAAAGCTCTAACATTTGAGTTAGAAATCCAAACGCTTTAAACTCCCCCCAGTTTGCATATTGTAAAGAGTCTATTAGCCCTGATGATCCTTTTATTTAGTTTTGTTTGGTACAAACAAAAATGCCCTGGATTGGAAAAATTTATTACCTTTATTACCTGTAAAATGTCATTCTGCTCTCTGTAGTCATTGCATCTATTCAAAACCCTGATTTGACGATGCACATTAAACCTTTACCCAACATTTACCCACTATTATCATTCTAATTAAATGAAACAAAATCAATGGGATCCAATACGCTGGGATAACCGAGGGAAAATTAGCGCAGTAATGCTGCTGATTTGAGCACATAAACATACGCTCATTCAAATCGAGATCAAATCGACGAGATCAAATGATGCATTGTATATGGTATACTTTAATATAATGAGGGAACAAAATCGATCATTCTGAGATTGTCTCGAAGAGGACAACAGAGAGAGGAGGAAAGTAACAACAATTTTTAAGTAACTTTTGCTTTAAATAAATATATTAGGGGCTGTAGGTTTTATCCTGACCTGTGCCCTTTGCTGCATGTCATCCGCTATAAACTCTGCCTTGTCCTTCCTGTCTATCTCTCTACTGTGCCTATCAAAGTAAAGCAGACATGCCAAAAAAAAAAAAGTATAAAAAAATGTTATAAATAAATATATTGCACTTCTGGAGGGGTTTTGATAGTAATAGTTTAGTGTCTCTGATACCCAATTCAGTGTTTTGGGTCAGTATCAGGTTGAGAACCCTAGCCACACGGTTGAGTGATTTGTAATATAATAGCTAAAATGTCCTGGTCAGCTTCTCTTATGTATTTGAGAGAACATAAAATGAAATAGAGTAAGATAAAATGGTGGCTCTTCTAATAACCCTACTGAATCGCTCGCACCTGCCAGAGGAAAACCTTCATTTCCTGTCACCTCTTTCATTACGTGTGCAACACTATCCTCAACACTTCAGCGGACGTGCTGAAGAGTTCTACTAATCCTCAAGTGCAAATCAGGGAAAACTGTCTCTGTGCTTCCAGCTAATGAAGCGAGCAGAGCAGGCTGATAGAGAAGGGGAGCGAAGAGGAGAAGCTCTTCATTTTAAAAGGCTGAAATGTTTTTTTTCCCCTCCTGATTACAGAAGTAACATTTAATGGGAGGATTCAAAGTATCGTTGCAAGTTTTGGGGGTTTTTTCATGTGAAGAGAAGCTGAGGAAGATTTTCTGAGCCCACTGCTGATGCGTCATCCACACAGCCAATAGTTTACGTAACATTCTCTATCATGTTACTGTGATCACAGAATATTGTGAGAGCCATTTTTGTTTCGTTGAACGCCACACGTGAATATCGCGTACCATCTGTGTAGAGAAGATCAATGTTATTTCTCTGGAGGGGTATGATTTTATTTTAATACTTTTACTATCTCTGCAGAATGATAAGGGACTATGAACTCCTCAGCTAACATGTATGGTATCAACAACAATAACCTTTATTGTTTTTACTTGTATCTTTTTAATCAGGGTGATAAGGAAAGCTAATATTTGTGCATGGAGGCAAATAGAAAACAGGTTACACCTTCCATTTTTCCATATGCAATAACTTCCAGGCTGCATCTCGCCTACATCTCTGCAAAGACTCCTTCATGGCTTGCATTGCTTCCTAACCACGCTGCCTTTTGATTTCAAGAGCTGAACTATTCTGCAACATTTGTTGATGTGGTTCTGCAAGTAAATGCTGCAGAATTGTGCTCCTCTTGGAATTGTTCTTCTTCGCTGACCACCAGGAGAGCGACCCATTATCTTCAGCCACGCGCTGCAGAGCTGCACAGAATGGCTCTCACGCATGACCAGTCAACGCACGCCGCACACAAGTAGCAGGAAAGACGCACGTTAATCAAGGGGATGTGTTGAGTTGGATTGATTGTCACCTTCGGTTGTAAGCGGGATGATTCTTGTAAGGATCTCGCAAACAGCCATTGTGGGACGCTAAACCCGAGCCTTCCAAACCTAGACTGTCTTGAAAATGTTTAGCAGTAGTCTTTTACCTGTTCCAAAGGTTTTCTCACCAAACAAAGATTTTCGCTGCCTATCATCAGGGGGGAACATCCATCGTATCAGTGATGGAGTTCAGATGTAGTTCGTGGTAACAGACCTCAGTATCCAGTCTGCTGCCTGTGGAGCTCAAGCTATGACCTCTTGGCTCTGAGAAGTCCTGGATCACTTTCAGACCTCATTACTTTTGAGCTGAGGATCAACAGATCAGAGCCCCAAAGGCCACTAGGTTAGGAAACAAAAAAGTCATAGAGTGGCATTCCTTTCTTTTAGCCTCGTTTATTTGGAGGTAGCACTGTGATGGTGATTTCAGTCTGTTTGCACGAGGTTGGGAAAGAATGGATTGACTTAATCGGAGCGTAATGGATGCTAGCAGGATCCAGTACTGTAGGCCTGGAGTAGACATCCCATCCAAGTCAGGTCTTCTTATTAAAATGAACAAACTTTGAAATGACTCATTTTTGTAGTTACAAAACTTCTGCATAATTTCTTCTAACATACTAATAGGTGGTGATTAATAGAATTACAAGCAGATTTTCCAAAATTTTACATAACAGCAATTTTGATACTGTTACAATATTATTAAAATGTGTTTCTCTTTTGCCAAATTTTGTTATCTATTTGTATTTGTAAGATGTCATTTGCTAAGACAGCCAGTTAGCTATCTAGACAGATAATGCAATGTCAACTCGTTAAATAATAATAATTAATTTCATCATATTTTGAATAGAGACTATTGTGAACTTCACCATAATTTTGCGGCACACATAAAATAATTCTTCCTATCATTACGTAGGTTTGAAGACAGCTTGAGCTACCCCTCTGTGTAAATGCGGCATTACTTTGTGTTGTGGCGTAACACTGCGGCTTTCAATATCTGTCATCCTCAGTCAAAGGTTTCAATATGAGCTGTTATGATGCTCATATCCTGCTGTTTACATGCTCACTATCAGTCCGCCCTTACATCATTTGGCACAGACAGAGAGACACATAACCATTATGGCAAACCATAACCACACTCCTCATCCATTATGGTTAAAGAAAGCACCCTGATGTTCATAAAACATTTAGGGATTTTAGCCACACTGTGTTCCTTGACCTTGTAAAATATTATGATCCTACTTACTGTATAAGGGCCTCATGATCATTTTATAAGAGACAATAAATCATTCTGGAAGTTTATTGCAGCTTTGACGGTGCATTTTGCATGCGTTGTCCTCCGCTTTAGGTATGAGCTTTGAAGGGAAAAGCTGCACTAATGTGTCATAAAAATGCACATGCAAACACACACATCTGCTGGAAATCGTACACATTCGTCCGCCACGCCATCATCAACATACATTTGTAAAATCTGTGACATTGATGGAGTAGCGCTGACTGTAGACATCCATCCATCCACGTATCTCTGTGTCTAGTCCAGGTATTCAGATTTTCCCAGGCGGCAAACCTGCTGCTTCAGTTGAATCTGTTTATCACATTTCTGGCACGATCTCCATTGGTGTGTGTGTGTGTGTGTGTGCATGTGCATGTGTACTGACCTTCTGGCCACCACATGTGCGTCCGTCCTCGGGTGATGCATGGTCAGCTATAGAACAGGACCATTGTAGCCTTGGAACACTGTGGCCAGACAGATTGCGGCCGGACGCTGTGAGGTTGGAAAAGGAACATCCCCTCAGTTCAGTGAAGGTCGGACAGAGGCATCATTAGGATGACAGAGTCTAAAATGGGGGCTGCTGTGGTGGGCGGGGGGGGTTGACTGACGGTTTTTGACTCAAGGACACATTGGTATCAGAGGTTAATGACGGAGGCAGCCTTGATGCGCCATAGGGGATGCCACATATCATACTGATACAGATAGCCTCTGTGTGGGTGCCGGTGTGTGTGTGTGAGGCTAACAGCTGCTCTACCCGGCTTTAACCTGTTTTAGGTCATTGTTTGGGTTATCCATCCATATTTAGACCGCTCATTGACCACCCAACATAAAACCGTAGGCAGCGGCTTGCAGCAAAGAGGCTCTGATAGACTGACATCATGTAACCACCAATCATGAGCTGACAAAGACAAAAGTTTGAGACATTGTTAACTACCCGAAACAAAAACAACAAAAATTATAATAAAAGACGAGGAAGACAAAGTTGTAAACACGACAAGAGCAAAAACATCAGACAGACCTATAAACTAAGGAATACAGACAGGTTTTTATTCAAGATTTCTAAACTTTTGTGTTGGTGGATCACAATCAAACATGGGGTAAACATGTTGCTCTGTTTCTGTCTTGCTTGGTTTCAAAAATGGCAGCTTTCAGTTGAACCCTTGTGAACATTTGTATTTTAGATATTTTAACACGATGCGATTGAATTTAGTTTTTTGATGCATCTATCAGCCACCTGGATTTTTAAGGATTTTCCCTTAACGTGTACGAGCCTGACTTTCGGTGAAAAGTGAATATCAGGATAGCTCAGGTTTCCATATTCCGGAATGGGGTTTTTTCCGTGTCCATTGGCACATGACCGTAAACAGCATTTCCAGCGGCTCAGGTGGTTTTCTCTGAGGGAACAAAATGCACAATTACAGCTCAGCACGGCTCATAATATTCATAAAAACAAAGCACCAGAATATCTCAAACACCATTTTCAGAGGGTCGAGGGAAATCAGGCCGAACAAAGCTGAGCTCGTGTCGCTGACTTGCATTTGCCTTCAAACGTGGCTAATTACTCATTTTGGCCCCGCACATTAGTGGTGGCACACATTGGACTAAGTTGTTTTTGCGTGTTAAAAATAGACATAAGTTTGAGCTAAACATTACAGTGTGGCTTATGGGAAAAGTGAAAGTGAAAGATTATGTGTTATATAGATTTGGTATGATTTTTACTGCTGAAAAGCGAGATATTTTATTATGTTTGTTGTCCTTTATCGTGCTGCTGAGCTATGTGGATCTTTGCGCTTTAATAACTCGTGGACTTTATTCTGTCATCCCTGACATTTGTAGATGTCGCATATTTTATATACGTGGTCTCGTAATGTCAAATAAACTAAATCAGATGAATGTAGGCTGTAGAAGATAGACACTGTAAAAGAACATCAAGCCATATATCAATTCTGTGTGCATTTGTGCTTGCGTTTATCCTAATTGTCCCCATTTGATCAGAGTGTCACGGTTCCAGACTGTCCTCCCCACAGGCAGGCAGTAGAAATCCACAAAGTCTCTGGATACTTCAAGGTGAATCCCTTAAAATCGCTCAGCTTGTCTTACCTTGTTAAATCGATGTGCTCGGTGACAAGCAGCACCGGTGGAAATCTCAGCAGGCAGGAGGATGTGGCGAGGGAGTGTTGTGGAGGTTGAGAGGAAAGTGTTGTTAGAGCGATCTATCCCTGAGTTTAACACTCCTAATGCTTTACAAGGCGGCCTTTGTTCTCAGATAGAATCCTTAATAGAACTATGGAGTCCATGTCAAAGCGGTATAGTTAGTAAGAAACAGGGGAAAATAAGAAGTCGAGGTTAGGAGAAGAAAGGGCCATCCGAAAATAGAGAATAGAAATAATGCACAAACAAAAATCAGGAACTACTTTTTGCTTTTTGTTTATGAATTGAACTTTTTTTTTAAATGGTCACATTTTCACAGCATCATCTTGCTGTTTCCTGTTTCAACAGCAGAGGGAGAAGGATGACGATGACGCTGATGCAGGCATATTGAAACAATTGGCAGTATTTGCACAATTGCAAAATTATCAATAATGATTGCTAAATCAATAATAGATTATTTAACTGCTTTCATTACTCTGTCCATGTTTTGCTTTTTGTATTTTTTCCTCTATGTGTCATGAATAACAATAGGCTAATAAGCATAAAGGCGCGACTATCATCACAGCCTACAGTTTCTTAATGATTCAATGTGTGTGTGGGGGGGTTGTAAAAGAAATAAAAATGTGATAATGTTTTCATTTCAGATTTAAGACTAAAACAAATATTACAAAAACATCCAAAATGCGATTGATGGAATATAGTGGCCTCATGGAGGAACAAATTGCGTTTTTATTATGGCCCCTTTTTTGCGTGTTTCATCATCACAGTTTAATTATACCTATTTATAATTACAGCACAGGCATTTCCATTTTATATGTATGTTGACATATAATTATTTGCTGGTTATTGTGTCCATCATCTCAGGATGTCATTACCATAACTGAGTATGCTTAATAAATTATAGTGATTATAGCAAGATATCAGGCCACTCCAGTGCTTTTTGTTTGTTGGTGTTATAGAAATGATGCTGATGTGATGATTATAACAGTGGCCAAATGTATCTAATGGATATTTTGTTGATTTCTCTGTCCTATTGTTTCTCTGTCCCCCTCCAGCGTGTCACCCAGGTTTCTATAAGGCTTTTGCTGGGAACATCAAGTGTTCAAAGTGTCCTCCACATAGTTTCAGCTATGGAGAAGGAGCTGCTGTGTGCCGCTGTGAGAAAGGATTCTTCAGAGCCATGAAAGATCCGCCTACTATGGCGTGCACACGTGAGTATTATTATCATAAAAGTATTATAGAATGAGAGGTGTGATAGATGCTCGGGGTTATTATCGTCCTCTTTGATACAATCAGTGAGGTTTGGATCTATTCTGAATCAATAGGAACATTTGAGCACGTTCCACCTTCGCTGAAAGAGATTCATTAATAATAACGATCAAACTTTCCCGGGAAAATCGACAAAATCATGCTAGACTAATCACATAATCACTGATTTCTTTCATCAAATATAAAAGTGCGTATTCACCTGTCAAACTAGTCATAAAAATCACTGAATGGTATTACCATTTTGTCAACAATAACTCATCTGTCTCTCCCTTTGATTTATTTTTTAACATGTCGGTGGATTCATCGCACATAAAGCACACAGCCGTACGGGAGCACCTGAAGAGATCAACCACGCTGACACGTTTGCCTCTTGTGCTGCCAGGACCATGATGGCTTTTGATTTCTATGACAAAACAGGGAAAACATGAAAGATTTAAGAGGACCAGGCTGCCCACAAAACTCCAATTTCACTCCCTTTCCTGTTTTACTGATGTCACCCTCTGGCCCAAACCAAAGTAACGCCAATCAGCTCCTGCCACACCATAATGTCACCGTACAGTGCTTGTCAATTTTGTTACAGCGGTGATCATTTGGCACCGGTGGGGCCTGATCTCTATTCATATTCAGCTGCTGAACTGTACGCTGCTGACACAATGAAATTGAATGCAATAATCACACATTTCATAATGATCTGTCAGCCTGTTACATATACGGCAGTTACGTTTAATGTTAATTGAGACGTAGAGCTGTTCTACCTACACGTCTTGCATTATTAACTTTAACGCACATTCTGAGTGGCGCACATCTTCTCTCTTTAACTCTCTTTAACCTCTTCTTATGCATCAAATGTCATCCTGTGCCCCACTGTAAATTCTCCTCCACAGTGTAGAACTCCATTTTTTCACTCTGCAAATGCCTGGCAATCTGTGAGAGTTATTGCCTTGTCTAAAGAGGTGGTGGATTATTCCGGTGGTCGCTCAGAATTTGTAGTCACCATAACTCCACGCTCTTTCTCTCGGGGACTTATCTGCCGTGAAAGTATACATTAGAGAGACTGTGGATCAATTACATGGCTTTGTTCGGATGCCTCGTCTCCATCGATGATTCACTGACTGTCATTACGACTTCATATTTGCATTAAATTACAGTTTAACCGGACTAATTCTCCTTTAATTAAAAAGCCATTTAGTCGTCAAAGAGATAGACGGGGGCTACGTCTGAGCGCTCTCCAGGGTGGAAGACTGTATTTGTCTTTTATGTTAAGCAAAGCCAAGCAATTCTGAGTTTGCAAGATGCAATATTTGCGGAGAGAACTTTCAGGTACATGCAGTCAGGGATGAAGTACCTCAAAATATACCTGTGTCGCATTTAAAAATGACTTAGTTGCAAGTAGAATCGACCTTTCATTAAAAGTATCAGATATCAAACATATTTCTTTGTACGATGTACCGTATTGGGAGAAAATTCAAATAAGTAAGAATTTCTACCTTGAGATCGTCCTCTGAATAACTGAATTATACTCCGGGCCGACACTCCACATGTCTTTAAAGATAAATATGGAGCAGATCTTCAGTTCCCAACCATTTGAGTGAAACTTTTCCAACTTTATTTAAAGATGAACTTTGAACTTTGGAAGACAGATTGAATGACTTGGACTGTCAGGAGTCTTCTATGTTGTCTTCTGTTTGAACCTCACATTTATTTAGAGTCTAACTATCACAAAGAGGAAGAACTCAAACTCAGCCAAAAGTCATAGTACAGATGTTGCAATTTTTAGCATAAAACTTTCAAAGAACACAAAAGTTTTTTTTTTCCTCACTTTTATGTCCATCGCCCATTCTGCATATTTAAAACCTCTAATTTTAGACTTCATTCAAGCAGTGAAGTAAAAGTATGGATTTTCCTGCAGGTATGTACTTCAGTAAAAGTAATGTTTTACAACAATACGCCACTAAAGTATAACTCTCCTACAACATACTTAACTACTACGGTTTTTGGCAAACGACCTTGTTACGTTGCACCACTGCATACGTATTAAGAACATGTGTATGACTTTATGAAGGTAATGGGAAATGGAAAGTTAGTCAAGAAACTTTTAACTTAAAAGATCCACCTATTGAAAAAAAAGGAGAGAAAATACATGAAACATTTTTATCTATCATGGGAAAGCTGATTCATCTTATACATTCACCCATACATGCCCATCTTATACCCCTGTAGTCTTATATTGCTGGATGTTACCATGAGTATTGAGTTTGCTTGCACATGAGAAATGATGCGATTGTGCTGCTGTAAGCGTTTTGAGCATCGCTCACCTCGCTGCCCGCTCTCATTCCATTTTGCAGTCTTTGTATTTTGACCACTGTCATCGCGTCACAAGGCCGTCTTATCTGGAAGGCCTCTGTTGCTCACAATACGGAGTTCAAGAGTATGAAAGGCCCGCGTGTCAACCAGGCAAAGTAGAAAGACTCTTATCTGTTCGTACAAGCTTTGAACTCACACAGATATACAGTATAACACATTTTAATCAGGAACCTGTGAGCCACCACGCAAAGTATCTTCTTGATGTATAAGTAGAAAGAGAGATGGAGATTAAAGAGGGGCCTTAGAGGAAGACAAAGGTGGAGCGCAGGAAAGAGGGGATGTGACAGGAGAAGCGATAAAGGCGGAGAGAAAGTGTGAAGCCAGGATGGAGTAGACAGAGAAGATGGAAAGGAGGGAGGGTGCTGATACCAATCTCCCCCTAGAGGAGAATAGGAGCTGATTGATGGCAGTGGGGTTGCTATGCTGGAGGGAGGGGAGGTGGGTGGATTCTCCTCGATGGAGAGAATGGAGGAGGTGAGATAATGGTGATCGAGGCAGAAAGAGATAAAGAGAGAGAGAATGGACATACGCTGACAGAAGTGGAGGAGGGTTAGGAGGAGCTTTGCTGTCTGCTGAGATTTTGGTGACAAAGGTAAGGAGAGAGAGAGAAAGAGGCGGGAGGGATGGAGGGATGTCGAAGGAGAGGGAAACATCCCATTGTCTAGGCAGACAGTGAGCTTGGCAGGACGGGAGTGTTCAAATCCCTCCGGCCTTTTAACTCCATCCTGCTGACAGCCGACTGCCTGCTACAGCACAATTCTCTCTGCCCGGCACAAAACACACAAAAACACAACACACTCAAACAGCGCACAAAGAGAAAGGACAGAACAGGATGCTTACAACAGAAATACCTGAGTTATGAGCATGAACACGCTGTAATGTGCCCGTGTTAATTACGGGAGATTAATTTAACACGGATTAGCAGACTGGATTCATGCCTTTGCATTTAGCATGAGTTGCAGCTGCAGTAAACTACAGGGTGAAATCCTGGTCCCTTTCTTCTCTCGGTGCACAGACTCCCTCGCGTTCACATAATAAATAGGCTGTGTGCCTGTTTTCTTTTTATGCAGATAATAGCAATTATATCCCCCAGGATTATTGTAAAGTAAAACTGAGCTCATTGAGGATAAAGCAGTTAGGAAATCAAACATTTCTGTCTGGGGGGAAGCCTGTCGGTGTGTTTTACTACAGAACAGAGGACACATGCACGCAGCATTAAAGCCACTTTTAACACAACGGTCCAAATCTCAGCCTAAACAGCCATAGTTTCACATACAGTCTCATGAGGGTTCACAAAGTCCAATCAGAGTGTGAGATTTTCACATGACGCAAATTTACAAGATCACCTGAATGTCACACCAATTATGTGTATCTGTATTAATGTTGACTAAGACCAAATATTTCCCCTAAATGCCTTTTTTATGAATCCATTTCTGTCATTCTGCTCTCTGATAGGCCCTCCGTCCCCTCCCCGTAACCTGATGTTTAACCTGAATGACACCTGTCTGATGTTGGAGTGGTCGCCTCCCAGTGACACCGGGGGCCGCCGTGACCTCACCTACAATGTCCTGTGCAAACGCTGCGGCCCCGTGCCTGACCAGTGCCAGCTGTGCGAGGAAGAACTTCGTTTCCTGCCCCGACCCTTGGGCCTGACCAATGCGACCGTCGCTGTCACGGACTTCTCAGTTCACGCCAACTACACATTTGAGATCGAGTCTCTGAATGGAGTGTCAGACCTGAGCTCCTTCCCTCGCCAGGTGGCCGTTATCACCGTCAGCACCGATCAGGGCGGTGAGTGTGGAGAGTTTGTGTTTTACTTCAACTGTGTATTTTCTGTACATGGCGTCTCATTTGTTGTGAGTTGGACGCAATTTGTGGTGTCAGTGTCTGTGTCCAGTCTTGTGGTGAAATTTGATCTAGATGGATTTTACTATTCGCAAAGAAATTTAAAACCATGTACTAATAGAAACTAACTATTATTTTAGCTGGTGACATTACTGAATCATTGTCATTGACCACCTGCAATACCTCTACCGAACACCAGGGGGGCAACAGACCACCCTGGCCACGAGGTAGACTTCCTGTGACATATGCTATGGAGATAGATTTCACACATAAACTTTAATAACATTTTACATTAATTCTATTATGTTTTATTTGCTGTTCTTGCGCATATTCTGTCTTTGTAAAATATTAGATTTGTTAATGGGCACGCCAAAGAGGCCGCAGTGCCTGTTAGCACATTCTACTGAGACAAAAGCAAGCTAATTGTTTAGCTAAGGCTAAGCTAAGCTAACAGAGCATTATTAGCCCTGTACTTTATTGTAGGAGGGGACAGGTTGATCACGTGACTTATTAGATAGGATAATGTTGTTTCTACATGTAATATAGCTTCATTCGATGCAGTCCAACCTCGGGGGACTTTGATTCAATCTGAAAGAATCCTCAAAGCCCGACGACGTTACTGGTAATGTATCTGGCATTTGCGCGTCTTGTGTTTTCCACTCCTGCTGTAAATGCTGAAGGGAGGCCATGTTGGGGGCGTCTTCCTACCTGCCTGTCTGAAATAAGGTGCTTGTGCTGTGAACGGCCTGTATTTCCTCCGAGACACGGTTCGGTGTGTACAACACTTATGCTTTTCATTTGTGATTTGCAAACAGTGAGCTTTCTGTTTGCTTCCTCCGCCCTCTGCCTCCCATGGTTATTCTTTTTCCCTATTTTTTCATTTGCTTGTTTGTCCCACACCCCTCCCCCTCTCTCCCTCCCTCTCTCTCTCTCTCCTGATTCTTTTCTATTTGTTTACAACTGCATATTTCTCTCTCTCGCCCTCCCTCTCGTTCTCTCAATCCCTGTGTTGTCACTGGAGAAATACATTTTCTCATACAGCCAGAATGTATTATTCTATTTCACCGGGGACAGCTCTAGCCTTTACAGGTAACTCACCGCTACATTCAGTCTTTTCTATTGTATTAGGATGCCCACTTTAATACATAGCTGTGGCAGGTCCCAGGGCTGTACACAAGACCTTTCAAATCAAATATACACAACTGCAGCTATTAAAAGCGTTCCAGGCCTCAACCAGGAATAAGAAATATAGCAGGAAAACAAATTATAGTTGTTCCTCAAAATACTGGGCTAGATTGGTGAGTTATTAAAATCACATAATGGTCACTGGCATTCAGCTGCAGTTTCAGTGTCAATTTATTCACCGCTTGACTGGTTATCAGTGGGAAACACAGTGTGACACATCCGTAACAGTCACACACAGTAAAGTGTGTTAGTAGAAAGTCCAAAGTGTTAAGATATAGGCTGTTGATATGTCACATGCAGTCCAAATATCTTGTAATATATATATATTCTTGTCTTCTGTTGCTGTAGTTTATCTCGGTTAATTAATATTACTGCGGATATTCTTTCCTTTTTTAACAACTCTATGAAATTAAGATGTAGAACTAGGTTAGGTAAGTGCTTTAAAAAACAGGAAAGTTACTTGATAATTGAGCCCACTTTGCCTCAAAGTGAATTTAATTGTCAATTAATTGTCAATTATCTGGTTATTGTTATTTAAATTAATTTGGATACATTTTGTTGGCATTTTTACACTAATATTCCATTAATAATTGAGTACTGCGCAGAAAAAAAAATGTAGAAAAATCTTGGTGATGATATTTTTAATTTCCATTCATTCCAAATGTATTTGTTATAATTTTATAGAGTTCCCCAGAATGCACCCCGATTTATTCAGTATCTTTGGAAACTTTTTGCACATTTCATCAGAATTTAAAGAAAAATTTAATCAAGATGGTCCCATTAGTGTTTTTCTCACAGTTTGATCATTTATTTCTCCAAGATGTCTCCGTCGTTGTTGTTGCAGACCTCTGTGTTGGTGCTGGTTAATTTGTCCAGCTCCTCTCTCCCAGAGAACGATCCTACCATTCCAATACATTTTTAAATGCATAGTTGAACATTAAACTTAATCTCCAGGAGTCACACTCCAGTAAATGACAAACCCCTTGGATGCACTTGTGTATCTTCTCTGCGGTTTGCCCCAAAACCTCCTTGATCTTCGTGTCTCCTGGGTAAAATTCTGCCTCTTAGGCTGTTAGCTTGGTGGAATTTAGATTCGGTGGATTTGGATGCCGTGCTTATCTAATTTTGTATTTGTGCTACCTGCTGCTTTGTGTGTTTTTCACCAACACAGTGTTTTTCACACCTCTCCCAGAGTGAATTTCATAGGAGTTGTTGCTATGAGGGATATTAACACATACACAATTCATGCTGTTTCTATTTGGAAGGTAGGAGGATGATTCATGCATACAGATCAGCACCGTTGTTTTGAGAGTTTTCAACAAAACACTTGTTTTTCTACTTTACAGTGCTCGTGTGTTACACTTAAAGCCCAAAGAGCTGATAGAGTTGCATCACATCCTTCATTGTAGTTGGGACGATGTTTTCCTGAGGGGTTGCCGGTTTGAATTCCAGCTTTGGCTAGGATGAAGAAGTTTGGACTCTCTTTGACCCTAAATTGACCTTCGATGTGCCCATATTGGAGTTATTTATGCACCAGTTTCATGGAACGGGCAGAACGTTCATTAAAATTTGCTTTAACAATGCATTCTGTATGTGAAGGACCGATTTGATGCCAAATACGGATAATTATATTCATGCAAATTTAAATTCAGCATCTTCTAGGCTTCCAGTGGGCACAGCATGAAGAAATTCAATCAACTTATACTGTAGCTCACATCTTATGCTTCAATTTAATTAACCACTTAAATGCTGGTAAATGAAAAGATAATTGAGTCCACTTTAAGACAAAAGGTTTGCGGTTATTTAATTCTTATTTAATTCAGTAGGATTAGCACATAGAAAAGGTGTCAAAAAGTTATGTTTTTTAGAAAGGTTGTGATAGAAAAGTTTGAAATAAAGAAAATAAACCTTTTTTTATATTCTTTTTTTAAGATACAGCATTTTTAATTTCCCTTAAATTTAGATGTGCAGCCTATCATTTTTAGCCAGAATACATTCTTATAAAAGTGGTATCTTTGTATTAAGACTAAAACTTTATACAGATAGAAGTAAGCTTGCTTGATGTGCTGATTTTTTTTTTTTTTTGCTCATAGATACCTCAAATCCTTGTCAACCCCACGTGTAAGTTACAGTGACAGTAATAGTGTCACATTGTCATCAGCAGAAACGAGGCTGCAGTCTGCATTTCCAACCGCAGATTAATGATTTTTCTATATTGAAATTCAGATGTCAGGACTTGGGTGTTTGGCACGTGATGAGTTACTTCCATGAGTATCACAGGGAAGCTCTATCTGCCTGTGATCATTCCCTGTCGAGCCTAACCTTTTCAGTGTATTATCATTCACACAGTGAGGCTCATCTCACGTATGCTGAAGCTTTCGCTGTAATCTCTGGAACACACACACACGAACATGCAAGGGCAGTATGGGTGGAGATTTATAAATAATGAGACTTAACAGCAGGGGAGTGTCTTGGCCCGGAGGAATTCCATCAGATTTGGAATAAAGGATGTGTGAGGTTTTTAGGCCAGGATCGAGGCTCTGTCTCCATCCATCTGACTTATACGGCGTTCATGCCCCCCCCCC
>OMNV01005073.1:1176-13085 GCA_900303265.1 Brotula barbata | reverse complement strand
CCCCCCCCCCCCCCTAATGTCAAAGAGGGCCACCATTAAATGTGTTAGATTTGAGAGAAGTATTCCAATAGACAGCTTTTACTATTTGATTGGTCTGAATTTGCTTTTCTCCTGCTCGAGAGGAGTGCATGTACTCCACTTTACCTCGCTCTCCTGCAGATCTAACTTTGTTGTTTGCTTTCAAATCTCCCCCGCTTGTCCTCCAAAGGCCACACACATTGAATAACTGTCACATGTTAGGCAAAAACGGTTGATTTGTCACGAGAATAGCTTTTGAAGTACAAAACCATTTTTCTGTCTCGCACACTGAATTCCTTTGCAAGCATAAGAGTAGCAAAGTTGTATTGGTTGGTCTAAGGTTACGTTTCAGGCAAGAGCAGCGCAAATTGGAGTGACAAGAGTGTTTGAGTGTTTAAGACATTTTCAAATGTGAGCATAAAATCTATCGGAATCCTGCCCTTGAGGAGAAGAAGTTAATTAAGAAATGTTTGAGGTCTGTTAATGCACAGATAAAAGCACTAAGCGCCTTCGCAGCCACACTCACACTCACACACACTCTCGTTTTCTAGTATTTCTTTGACAAATAATTGAAATATTATGCAAAACCTTAAGCGCATTGACAGGAGGCACTGAAAACCAGTCATATCATAAAAACAAAAATGTTTTGGTTCTACCATTTATTTCAGTTTATTGCTGAATTTTAGCATCATAACATGCTGGTTTAGGCTGATATGGAAGATTTTTGAGATGTGAGGCTAAATGTAGGGATGAATGCTGATTTTTGTACTTGTTGGACCGTACTAAACTGTTTTTTTTTAACTGATTTTGAACATTTCTGCAGACTGAAAAACCCCGTTGACTGATAGTTGTGAGACCATTTCGGGAAGAGTATTTGTTGAATCATCGGGGGCTGCTCGTCTCCCAGAATGCATCAAAAAGCACACACCGGAACGTCTCACACCATAAAACAGACAATTATTGACAATGGATCCTGCCAAACATTAATCATACAGGAGACGACTCATGCGGGTAAAATCCATCTACGAAAGAGATCCATGAAAACTTGAAAAGTTTGTCGTAACAATTTTTTCCTGGGAGGCTCCGCTTAATTGGATTCACAATGAATATCTTATTTTATACGTGCAATTTAAAAAGATACATTTGCTTCATAATTAGAAGTCAGGTTACCAACAGGAGCTATAATGTGTGTGATGAGCAGGAATGCTGCAGTTATTTGATCTTAAAGCTGTTTAAAGCCTGAATCTGTGCGCGCTGTAAAACTTTATGACTCACTTTGGCTGTAAGGGATGCTCCATTTTCCACTGCATTTACTCGTCATTCCGTGCTCCTTACGGCTCCTCCACATTCCCACCAACTTAGCATTGTTCTCCCAAACTTCAGACGGTCCGGCATGTGCGTGTGTGCTTTCCAAAGTAGGTGACTCGGTCAAGTGGAGAGAGGAGCCACGGGCTGAGCGAGAGTCTGGTGAGGATGTGAAAACTTAATTGAACACAGAGGATGAGTGAAATAAGTAAGCCTGGGAGGAAAAGAGAGCGAAAAAACGAGAGAGAGGCAGGGAAATGACAAGGCAGGTTTATTTATGTGGCACCACACAGACACAAAGGCATTTCAGAGCACTGTACAAAGGCATAAAGACATTAAAATGACAGATTACTAATGAAAGAATTTCAGACAATCAAAAGGAAGGCATAAGAGTCAAAAATATTAAAAATTTGAATAAAAGTAATGAAACAAGCCCTTCAATTTCTCTGTTATACAACTGAACAAATTGGAATCCAAGATGTCTTCAAAATTGAAGTATTAGTTATCCCTTAACTTCTAAGTGTCTTTTTCTCATCATTTCCCCCATCATTAGAGAATATCTGAGTGTGTTAAAATGAAGGACTTATCTATTATCATCCCTTGAAGATAGCTACACCTCAGGTTGTCTATTTTGTCCGAGCTCATTGCGCTAAAAGAGAAAAGAGTAAAAGTTTACAGAGTAGATAGAGTGACAGAAGAAAGAGAGGGTTAAAAAAAATGACGGAAAAGGAGAAAAGTTTGCAAAGACGATCCAAACGGTGATCGCAAGATGGAGAGGAGGCTAAATTAGCACAGGAAGAGATGTGTGAGAGAGAGAGACGAGTGTCAGAAAATCCACGGGGTGGAAGGACGATGACAACAGACATCAGACATCACGATACAAACCGGGAACTGAGTGTTGAGGAAGAGGAGGACGAAGAGGAGGCTGGGGAAATGGCCTAGAAAGAGGGAAGAGCTGCTTTAATCACAGGAAGCAGCTGTGTGTGTGACACTGAAAGGCAGATGAGGTTGTGATCAGGACGTTCCTGCAGAGACTCTAATCAGACGGCGTTATGCAGATGGAAAGCCGGCGGGTGAAACAAAGCGACTTGGATCTTTGTGCTGATATTGAACAAAGTGGGAGGAACAACTGGAGGACTTTTGCTCGTTCACCTGCCGTCGTTTCCTTTTGTTTCACTCACCTGAAGGCAGATTTATAAATTATCCAACCATCGTGGATACTCATCGCCCCTATGCATGAAATCTGAGTTCACATCATGCTTATCTTCACGTAGGCTCATTACACCACGCACGGCTTCACCGCTAACACGCCGGAGCGCTGATTGTGTCTCCTTTTCTTACATTTCCAACATGCATGTAAGAGGAGTAACATCTGTCTTACGTTACTCGGGATGCCTGATTAGCCTGGCGTTAATGGCGGGCCTTCTGATCGGCTCCGTCTCTCTCGGCTGTGCTTTGCTTTGGGGCAGATATGAATGGTGCAATCATACAACACCTTACACAATCTGAGACTTCATCAGAACCTAATTTAATGTGAGAATGTGCTTACCTGGCATGCGGGCTCACTACACTGCACACACACACACAGGCACACGCGCGCGCACACAGAGCGTTTAGACTTAATGTTGTGCACAATGCGGTGTAGTAATGAAAGATTAATAAAGGTTATGATCCTGTGGTAACACAAGACGAGGAGACATAATGAGTGTGCCCATTAAAACAAACTCTACTAACTTCATCCAATGAATCAAATTTGTGCTGATGTTTCATAGAAGTTGTTTTGTTGAGTATCAGGTGTTTTGTTGTCGTTCAGTTGGATTATGAGGTGAAGAGGTGGGGTAACTGATAAATTAGGAGTATTTGATCGACATTCTTGCGTATGTTGTGTTCATAAGCTTCATAATCTATCTATCCATCCATCCATTTCTGCATTAATCCACACACAAGTTTGGGACTCTTGGACTTGGGGAGTTTTTGCCGTTCTTCTATGAAGTGCTATTTTCTCCTCTCTCCAGAGATTTTTCTGCCGCGTTCAAGTCCGAGCTCTGGTCCGCCCTCTCAAGGACGTTCCCAGACGTGTCCTTGGAGCACTCCTGCATTGTCTTGGCTGTGTCCTTAGGGTCCTTGTCCTGTTAGAAGGTAGCTTCTCCCCGATTTGAGGTCATAAGCTCTCTCATCTTTTTGAATTAAAATCCATATGACTGGCTGGTGAATTTTTTATTTTATCAAAAAATTAAACCAAAAAAACACTGAACGGATGCTGTGATCAGACAAACTAATATGAAGAAAACAAAGTCACAGTCTGAATTGTCCTGATTAATGTCAGGATCCAACAAAAATAATCTGTGAATAAGTTGCATCTTTTACTTCTCAGATGTGGATCCTGAGTACGGAGATTTACACCTTTGGCATTAACTCTGATTTATGCCTGCTTATCATAAGTGAATTCATTGTTTTGACAAGCACTGATTTTTGGAAGCTCTAACTATGAATTTAGAAAATAAGATGATGGTTCTGCACTACAGATTAGTCTTTTTCTATTTCCTCCACTTATTACGATTTGGCCTATTGTTGTCGAGTTAAGTGTCTCAGATTAAATCTAACCAAATCAGATTTTTCACTTGCACTGCTTTGATTCGCAACAATTTGTCAAAATGTGCTGAGGTTTTGATAAAAGCCAATTAGAGCCCCATACTGCACAAAAATGCTTTGATTTGTCACACAAGCTGTTCCAGTCATCCAAAAGCTGGAAACGGCAATTCAAATGAGAAATTGTGAGATGTTATTTATTAGACAGATAGAGATAGCACTCAAAAGAAAGTATAACGTCTGTCACCTAAAATGATCAAAATGTACTGAGTAATATCAGAAATTGTTTTGGAGTGGTATTATTTACGTACATATTGTTATTGGCTCACACAAAACCTTTCCAGATGATTCTTTTACAGCATTAGGTGCAAGGAAATTGCCAAGTCAGACGCTAAATAGGAACACCTTTGGCCCACCTTGATGTGAAATGGTCCTTCACCGTACCCCAGGACGGCACCTATATGCAATTATGCAGCACTGAATGCTGAGTGGCTATAGAGTATTAAACTCCCGGACCTCTCAGCCGCTGTTCCACTCCCGGGCAGCCCGCTCCGGCACCGTGCCACGCTCTAACTAACTATGACAAATTAGTCCCACACTTAATTACCAGCCTGGGAAAATCACAATGATGTTTATTAGGTGCGGCATCATAAAGCGGTGTGTCCATGCCCCGAGACCAAAGCGGCTCGCTGGAAAAACACTCATAATAACAACAGCCATACAAATTGGCCCAGCGGAGTGACCAGGGGCCCTGGGGCGGCCAGTTGGGGTGGAGAGAGAGAAGGTGACTTTCCCCGGATGAATCAATACTCCTCTCTGCTGTGCTGAGCCTGGGCACCACAGTAGATTTGCCCGAGTGTGTGAATCCACTGTGAGAGTGTGTGTCAGTGGGCAGATTTAGCTGTGATCCTCATTCCATTATGGGTTAATAGGAAAAAGCCAGTGCCGATGAAAAATGCTGAATATTTCACATTACACAACAACTTTTTCTCCCCTGACATATAGTTATAGGGACATGTGTGTCTGGGGGTCCTCAGTCTGATAAAGATTAAGTGTGTGTATGAGTGTGTGTGTGTGTGTGTGTCACTGGCCTTGTGGAGAGCCTGGTCATAAATAGAGCCTCCAGGCTTGCAGGCTTATTAACGGTAGATTTATCGGCCTCTCTGGGAGGAATACACGCCCTTGGCACCCAGAGCCCCGAAATGGCCCCACAAGGGCCCCATTACCTGGTCATACGTGTATGTGAGGGTGTCAGGGATGTAGGTATGGAGAATGTGTGTTTGAGTATTCAATACAGGGTCATCTTTATCATCTCTCCTCTCCCTTCCTCCCTCTCTCTCTCTCTCTCTCTCTCTCTCTCTCTCTCTCACTTCTTTATGTTTTCTGTGGAGCGAGATACAAGGGGGAACAATAGGATGGGATAAATTTATTGGACGATGCCCCGCCCCCACGGTGATTAATCAGAGCATTTATCCTGGTGATGTGCCCCTCTCTCTCTCTCTCGCTCACTCCCTCACTCGTTCATCTTTCCGTTTTCGGGTGTTAGGGCCGTGTTTGCACACGTTCAGTGACAGTACATGTCATCATAGTTTGCTTTATGTCCTGCTGCTGTGATGTAGCGTTGATTCATTGAGGCTGAAGTTCGAAGCGCCCGTCTAATTTTCCTCATAATGTTTGTCTTTCTTCTTCTCACTCTTCAGAGATCATGTCCTGTTTCCTCCACATTCCTATCTGGTAAAAAAAAAAAAAAAAGTTTTTTTTTCCACTGAATTTTTTACATTACGAGTACAGCTAATAGATCAGCACTGTGGATTAGTGGTTAGCACTGCTGCCTCACAGCAAAAAGGTTGTGGATTCAAGTACCGGGAGCAGCCTTTCTGTGTGGAGTTTGCACGTTCTCCCTGTGTCTGCGTGGGTTTCCCCAAAGAGCTCCGATTTCCCCCAACCTCAAAAAAATGTGTGGCTAATCAGTCCTGCCATTGCCCTTGACCAAGGCACTAAGAGGAAGATCTGCTGCCCACCGATCCTCACAGTTGGAATGGGTTAAATGTAGAAAATTGATTTTGCCATTCATACTCGTGTGAGCTCTGCATTTTATTTAGAATACATTTTCTACCAAGTTGAAGTATGATGTCACCTGTTAGTGTCACCATATTAATGTTTGTTGGATCTGTGCTGTGGATTGACAGAGACGTGGATAACTCGGGTGTTAGATGAGAGCCTCACATCTGTCCAAGTCACCTGAGGAAAACATGTGTTGTACCACTTTTCAGGAAAAGTGTCTTGTATCTTGTCACCTCCCTACCAAAGTTTGGATGTGTTATGTTTGCTGCAAATTCCTATTTGGTTCGTGTGAATCACATCTCACATCAGCTTTTTTTACTGTGGCGAGAAAACGTGTGTATGGGTGATAATAAAGGTTTGATACAGTGAGGAGGCATCAGGATCGGTTCTGTAGTAATCTAAACCCTAAACATGAAGGGGGGGAAATGGGGTTACATATGTGTTGATTTTATTTGTTTTTCCTTTGTTGATTAATATTTATAATCTCCACATGCAGACCCCTTTCACAGAACTAAATTTCATCCCTAGGATAATACGTTTCTGTCTTTTATTTCACATTTTTCTTTTCTTTTCTTCATTTATTTTGCTTCAAAATCTTTTTAAGCCCAATAGTAACAGCGCATTTTATTTGTAAAGCACTTTTCTGGTTTCTCACAAGCAAATCACGGTAGTACACACAGTAAAACGTGTACTATTACACCTACCGCGTGATGCCTCTGCAGCTGTGTGTGTGTGTGTGTTAAATAAAATATCACAGGCCTCCTAAAATCGACATCTCTTTGTTCTTTGTTCAGCAGCCCATCACTGTTTTAATTTATTCATGTTGTTCGTTGTTTAGAGGAGGTCAGTTGGGAAATCGAGGAGACAGAAAATTGGTTTGTGTTTGTCTTTGCATTCTGGACCGGTTTCCTCCCTGTGGGCTGTGGAAGCTGCACACTGATCACTCTTGAACGCGCTGTAATTACATATCTATTGTGTAGTTTTCACGCACTAAGCTCAATGCTAAAGTCTGAGAAAGGCACGCTGCACTGTCCTGTAACAGTTCTTCTATAAGGTTGAATGTCATTTTGATAGTCATATTTTACACTGATCACATAGTAATTAATTATTTCTTTATTTTAACACATTAATGTTCTCTATCAAAATCTTTGGACTTACCAAATCAGCTCACAGAATTCCACTCTCTGTCCTATGTGGGAAATCAACGACTCAGTATAATCGGATTTCACACGTATGAACGTATTTACACTACAAACCTCACTGCTGTACTAATGATGACAAAATCGATGTTGCAATAGTTTTGGAAAGACCTGAAAGTTGCCACGTATGACTCCACTCTAACTCCAGCAAGTCAGATGAAGTACTGTAGCTGTAACTGAGTATAAACAGCATCATGAAGTTGCTGCCCACTGCCACTAGGTGGCCTATAGAATCACCTAAACCCTGCATCCTTCGATAACTCAATGACATTTTTAATCTTTTTTTTTATTCCATGACTAGTCCTGATGATAATATTTCTTATTTGAGTTGTGGACGGTGGATTTTAATCTTATTATCCTGCAAGACATTAAACAGACTTAATTCTGCCTTGCTCCTGAGCGTGCGTGGCGCTTGCTTTACATGGCGTTACGGTTCGTCTGTGGTCTTTTCCAGTCCTTTCCAACCCCATCACGGAGACCTCAACACCCAGGGGTGATTGATTCCATCACACAACCACCAGCCAGTCGCTCTCTCAACTAACACCTCCTCCCTCCCCCCATCCCACCCTCACACTCATTCTTCCTCTGTGAACCTGGCGGTGAATACAAAGCAGACAACAGCCACTTTAAATGTGATCGGTATGACGCCTGTGTTTTTGCATTCACAAGAAACAATACAGGAGGATTATTCATCTGTACGGCATCCTCACACCATTGAGGTGATGATTACAAGATGGGCAGAAAGAGATATAAAGTCAGAATAGAGAGCTGGGTTGTGAAATATGGAGATGAAAGGAAGCTTATGTGTTTGTGCCGGGAATCTACCCACAGCACGGAGCTTTACATATTCCGAATACGGTGTTGATGTGATCCGTGATTCACACCCACGTGATGGAGCACTCAGCCTCCGTATCTATAGCTGCACCCCACCCTTTCGGTAAAATTCAATCAGTCAGATTTTTTGGACCAATTGACGGAGCGACTCTTTGTACAAAGGAGCTTCATACAGCTAAAAGAGATGGAACCACAGCCAGCAGAGCAAAGGAGTGCCGGTGCTTTGTCGGGAAAGAAAAAAAAAACTTTGCTGCTTTGAAGTGGCTCACTTTCTATTCACCTCTGGCCCCAGTCTGGCCCTCCTTTCCCCCCGTCTATGTGAAACTGTCTCTTTCTGTCTCCCCAGCCTGTAATTATGGCAGTAAGCTTTGAAGTGGAACACAAACAGAGGGGAGAGGAGGTGAGGACGGGAGAAAGGCGAAAATGAAGCCAAAGAAGGTTTCCACAAATCTTTTGTGGTGTAGGATAAAACTGTTAGGCTTCAAAATATTCCTGTTACCACTTCAAACAAGTCTTACTTCATTTTTACATGTTTAGAAGGAGGGTGGTTTGCTCTTGGATCCTACTACTACAACAGTACTATGGCTACTATTACTACTGCTGGTACTCTTACTTCAGATTGAAATCCTTTACATTATTTCTCTTAACTTAAAGAATGAGTAATTTAAGGGTAACATAATACCCTGATAGTTTAATGGTACACACACATGACTGGACCCTATGGTGTGTAAGATTAGACAATGTGCAGCTTTTTCATCATCTGCAATCTGGCTAATTATCTATAATCTGACAAAAACAGATGTTTGCACCTTAAACCATAAACAGCATATTAAACTGTGGATAATGGAAGTGATTGCATATATATACTGATAAGAAATAACTTTTTAACTGGCATTTTTAAAGAAAGTGGCTTGACTGAGAGAGCAGAACTCCAAAGTGAAGTTTTGCTGTAACACCTGGCGTGTTTTATGAAGAGTTTGCCCAATAGGCAAATTAGGAAATACCGTTGTAGCACCTATTTAAGGGCTAAACGCAAAAAAAAAGCCAGAAACAGGCCTTTATGAACGAGTGAAGATGATGCATGATGTCACATTAAAATACTGCAGCCTTAGATACAACATTCCATCATCGTCAAACCATATCTCATAATACAGTCTGACTTTGCTGCAGCTCATTGTTTGACAGTACTTTTTGTCAGCGATGTCTTCTGAAATCAGTTTGTCCTTGACTCAGTCCTGACAAAAGTTTGTCATATTTTTTATTTTATTTTATTTTTTCTGTTCAAAAACATCAAGCTCCACAGTTGGATTTTGCCTTTGCAAGAATCAAAGCGCAAAGATAAGGACTTACTGCTGCTTCTCCAAATGAAGAGGTTGTTACATGGAGACGACTGACATCACTCGGTCAAACCTTAGAGGAGTAAGCGCCGCTTTCATCTCCGTCCCCTGCTACGACTTTCTTTTCTGCAAGCCCTGGCTTCAAAAAGTCCTTCATTCAACTTCTGTTATCTTGGTCATTGCTGTGTAGAGGCAGAGTGAACCATTATGTTGAGGATTTCATGAGACTAACAAGAATATTTGCATCGAGATGGATGTCAGACTTTTTTTTTTTCTGTATCTACACTACACGCTGGCTGAATGTGAAGCTTTAACTTGAACATTTGTTTTGGTTATGTTGTTTTCTTCAGAAACTCTAGTCATAGTTCACCTGTGGCCCCAAACCAAATAACAATGCAGCTAATTTTTTTAAATATCTGCGTCTGCGTCTTCTTTTATCACGTTCGTCTCTGTACTGCAACATAATAACACGACGCGCTAACAAAAGCTCAGTGCTGCCTCCGTGACACTGGCTCACCTCGCTTTAAATGTGCATTGAAATGTAACGCTGGCTCATCATCATTTCGTTTTCACACTTTATATACAGAATAGCTTTTACGGTGACTGCTTTGACAAACTGGGCATTTTGTATGTGGGTGACATTAAGTCTTATTCACATCTCATCACATAAACTGCTCTGTCTGACCTTGCGTTTATATTTTTACTGAGACATCATGATGTAACTGAATACAGTGACAGACAATAATTGTGACAGATTAAAATATCTGACGAAAAAGTCTCTTTACAATAGTTTAATAATCAAAATTCTAATCTTTACGGTAGTATATTTCGATATTTATACTGATATTTTCTCATTTAACACTAATGAACTAATACAATATACTGTAGATATTTCATCAATAGCTGCATTTAATTGGATTATTCAAAATGTGGTACACTTCTCTCCCCGATTCTATGTATAAAATACAAGTTTAGTTTTTAATCCAACACAAAATGAATGCACAACACACAAGTCCATTCATTCTGTTTTCAGGACAACAGAAATATGTGTAGGTGCACTCGACTCAACCAGATCTTCCCATGCTTGTGTGCAAAAAAACAAATATGACCCAAAAAGACTATGAGGAAAATGAAGTTGTTCTCACCCAAAATTTGATGCTCTTACCCCAAAAATAGTCATAACTCCTCCTCCTCCCGCTTAGAATCTCCTTTTACAGGCTAAGACGCTTCACATTGTCACATTTTATCCTGGCCTTTATTAAACAGCGCATCTATGGATGGATATAAATTGTGAAATGAAGGAGTCAAACGGGGGGAGAAAACGTTGTATGACACCGTGATTAATCAGGGTTGCAAAGTGTAGCAGGTGCTTCCTGCCAGAGCAGGAAGGTTGATTGTATGTTGCTGGATTGCTTTGGATACACAAATCAGCTGTAACTCACTATGTCAGGGCTGATCTACATAATGGCTGAGCGTTCTGTCGTTTCCCATGTTAAAACTGTGGGAAAATAGGTTACATCCTCTCACAAAGTCTATATAAATCAACCGAAACCCAAATACAAGCAGCCTGGTAACTTGTCAACCTTTCACAAAGGTTTATGGAAGTAAACTCACGGGTTTGTCTGTGCCACTTGAATAATGCTGTATTTGTGAAAAATTAGCATGATTGAGTGTACTTGTCAGTAGAAACCTCTCTATGTATTAGGAGAGCGGAATGCTGCGTTGGCAACTGTGCAAATTGTAGCGTACGCGCACATGCAGACACACATTGGTGCATTAACAAACGCACAACAGAACGAGGGGCGTGTGAAAGCCTGCACCTGTAATGGGGTGATAATGCTGAGTAAGAGATATACACACAGTCACACACACACGGAGACTCACATAGGGACACATAATGACTATAGCTCCATCAAAGTGGTGTGGGCTGCGCAGTAGTGACCTAAATGGGTTCAGATTGCAGCATGATTGGTAATTACCATTGAAAGCCTGGTGATGTATAGCACCTATAAAGAGACTACAGGGGACAAATACATATTAGAGCGCAGAGCTGAGGGAACCTCTGCAGAGGAGACAAATATATCCATCAATAAGAGACAGCACCTGTGCAGATCTATAGAAATGTGTCAAACACGCGTACGCTTTATATTCTCGTCATATTTCAGAGGAGAGATGGAATTAAAGAAGTAAGAGAAGAAGAAGAGTTAAGGAAACTTTAAAACTTTTACAATTGTATTAAAATCGGTCCCACCCTGTATCCAGACATTATTTATGTTTATTGTTTATATGAACATACACAATAACACAATACAAAGAATTATCTATCTCCATACTCTACCCACAATAGTAAAGATATAATAACAATATAATACTAATACTGAAATTTATACCAGAACTACTACTACTACTACTACTAATTATAATAATAATAATAATAATAGTAATAATAATAGAAATAGTAGTAATAATAACAGCAATAGTGGTAATAATGATAATAGTAGTAATGATAATACACCATAAATCAAGCAGAATACAAATAATAAACCATAATAAGACAGAAAAG
>OMNV01005068.1:1254-11349 GCA_900303265.1 Brotula barbata | reverse complement strand
AGCGTCAGGTTCAAAGTTTCTCTCTTAAGGCTGGAAGGTGTCTCTGCTCTGTGTCTTCTTTGGTAGCAGAGATAATCTGGTAACACTGGTACCTCTGTGAAAAGAGGTCATGGTTTGTTTCCCAGCAAATGGGTGGCTATAAACGTGGACATTTATGTGTGCCAGCAGGAAGAGGAGCAGTCCCTGCAGAATGTCCTGGGGGAAAATGTTGACAAGATGCAGCTGACCCGGAGAATTTTAGATCTGAAACAGGTGAGCACTGTATAGAACCAAAAAAGAGAGGGGGGAGGGGTGGATTAATCATTAACATGTTGATAAAACGGCATTTCGACGTTGACAAAAATAATAGCAAACAAGAATCTGTTGTTGTTTCGCATTCGTTATGATTTCAGAGCATTTTGCAGATGTTTCCAAACGTGTCACTGAATGTAATTTGTTTCCAGGTCCACATTAAAGAGCGCTGATGTCATAGTTGGATTGTGCTCCTCTGTCTCCCTGCAGGATGAGCAGCTATACAGAAACCTCCACGAGGAGATCAATCACTTGGCCCTAAAACTGGAGAAACAAGGGAAGACAGATGGCAAAAACATCTCCAGCAGGAGGAAACACATCAATAAAATGTAGGCGAAATCCCTTAAGGCGCGCTGCACCTTTAATCGTGCGGCAGCGGTGATATATATCTCATTTGTACCTCGCTGTAGGTGGCTGAAGGTCCAGTCCCATCTGAAAAGCTGCTATGAAAATCTCCAGCTCGCCCTGGAGGTGTCCTCCTTCTACCAGCAGGCTGATAACGCCTTGTTTGCCATGAACAATATGGTAAAAAATCTCCTGACAGATGATGTAAATGTATATATTTCTCCTTAGGGATGAAGCTGCTCATGCTTTTGTTTGTATTTTTTTTACTTCAGAGGACAAATCTATCTGCATCCAAGGAGCTGGACACCTTCGGAGACAGGGAAATCCGGGACATAGCCGGTCAGATCATGGTAGGAGACTTTTCTTTTGGCCCGAGCAGCGCTGCATGCTCGAGTCCTGATCGTGTGTTGCAGAGGCCTTCTGTGCCTAACCTGCAGGCCTGTGTGTAGATGCTGGATGTGAGCGTGTCCCAGCTGTCTAACCTTCATCCCGCGCTGGCTGCCGGTGTCACACAGAAGCAGAGCGAAGTGAAGGACTGCTGGACGCTCCTTCAGAAGGTTTTCAGGTAAGACGGCCAGAAACGCACCGCAGACATCTACGGTGGCCGAGGCAAAAAGACCCGATCCATTTCAGCCGCTAATTAAGTTTCTAATGATCTGGAACTGTGTTTCTGTCGTGGCTTTCACTCCGATCGTATTCAAATCCAACGCTGGAAAAAATCGAAGCTTTCCAAGCGACAATTAGCTTTGTTTAAAGATTTTTCTTCTCTCTTGATTGGTCTTGTTTCATTTGACTTTGGATCAATGAAAAAGTGGATTGCATGACAGGTCTGTCTGGATGTTTAGAGACAGACTACACCACTCACAGCATCAGTCACCACCGTCTGTTTGCTTTGCAGCGTTCAGTTTTCCACGCTCCTTTCAACTCTCACCACACGATCGCTGCACCCACTGAATAATGTCTCAGCTCCCTGACTCATGGAGGCAACGTGGTCTGTTCTTCAGTCGTGCTGTCAAGAAACACCTGAAACAATCTGCTTCGCATAAGGACAAAATCCATTTTTTAGAATATCTTGTAACTTTAATGCTGCTTTTTAAAGGATATATTACAGGAAAGTAGACCTTTTAGTCCAACACATGCATATTTCATGGAGATCCGTACTCCGCTGAAGGGTGTGCGCGCGCGCGTGTGTTCCCAGGCGCACACACGTCGGCCGTGGCACCGTTTTGTTTACATAGTAAAAGCACTCCGACACGCAAGTTCAAGACTAATACAGAGGGAAGAAGTCAGAGTAGAGGATTACCTGAACAGACACCCGACCGATCCATCCTGATCCACGCTCATATGAAGATAATATCTTAGGACACACATCCAGAGGCTTTTATGTCAACCACCAAAGATGAAATTTTGAGTTTGGCACGAGAGAAAAAGAGAACGTTTTCACTCTCTGGGTGAATTTCTGTAGTGTGTGTATTAGAATTTCTTGTGTATAAGGTGAATTTTGAACCAATGGTGTTTCTTGTGTGGAATAAAAAAGCCACAAAAATCATTAGGACGCACCATGAGGGGACAACAGTGACAATCTGACCCCAGGCTGTGAGAGATTTAGCTCTGAAAGTGTTGGATTGTCCAACAGAGCGCACCAACTGCAGGGCAACAGACTGAATTACGTCCGTGTTGACAATAATTAAGTCGTGACATCATTGGCACTGACATCCATCTCCAACATCTCCTGCTGTCTAAATATTTCTCAGCCTGGGATCCTCGCTGCTGGTGGGCTATCTTTAGATCCAAAGATGACATCATCTCGTCCGTCTTATCGGCCGCTTTCGTAGCTATTTAAACCAAACACACAAACACTGGCAGAGCGCCTCAGACCCATACTTGGAGTTGAACGCGGCCCTGCTGCGAGCCCTGCGGTGACCTCCTGTTCTGGTGTTTCTGTAGGAGCGACAGGACCGTGCTGGCTCCCACTGCCTCCTCTTTCACAAGGGAAGAGGTTGACCCCCTGACACTGCCCCGAGAACCGCACGGCACTTTGGGAACGGAGCCTCAAAGGATCATGGGAAAAGAAGTGAAGGAGGAGCAGAATCGTCTGAAAGGATGCGTGGTAAGCGGCTTTGGTATTCCATTAACCACACCGCGGCCTTCAAACCGGGGGGGGGGAATAACACCATCACCACATCAGCACTGGCACAACGCGGGCTCACGCTGTTGCCGTACGCCATCCACCGCCGCCAAAGATGGTGACGTACTTCGTCCTTCGGGTTGGAAAATGCCCGATGTTACATTTCATAAAGGTTTCCTAAATAGCAGCGTTTTGGGGTCCACCAGATGTGCAGTCGAGTCGTGGTTTCCAGTCCTGCCGTCTTTGTATCCTCCCAGTGAGTTCATTGTGTTTAATCAGATTCAGCTGATGCCCCAGGTGTAACGCGGTGCCTGATTACAATCTACAATCACCTGGATACAGGATACAGCAAACATTTACCTTTGTTCCGTGCCTTGCTGGCTGTATCCTGTATCTCCTCTGAGGGTACTCGGTCTCCAAAAGTTATGAATATGACACCTCAGCGTAAGATGTCAGAGGAAGAGCCTTCAGAGGTGTTATTTTCCCTGGCAGAGGAATTCCATAAGTTTCCATGAAAAATGTTGAGCCGCGATCGTACAACCTGGATGAGCGATGGGCCAGAGTAAACACGCCTCTCCATCCAACCCCCAAATCCTAATAGTTTTCATATCCTTTCACATCGTGGTTAAAATAATATCTTGGCTTTTAGAAACCCCCATAAAAGTACACAGTCATTGCACTGATATAATATTAATAGAATGTTCTGTGGGTCAGTCGGGGGTGAGTGGATAATCTGCAGAACATGTGGATTCTTCGTATAACATTCTTCAACTTGGAGGCCTACCAGCACTACCGAACATGTGGGTGCTCACGCAGCGACCTCCCTCCCCGTGAAAACTACAAAGCGATTGTGTTTGAGTTTTTGGGATAAAGTCTATTCAGTGACTTGAGTGTGTGGTACATTACAAACCAGTAATTATGTTTATATTTAAGTTCTTCGGAGTTACACGGGCTATTTTTAATCCAGCACAGAGCAGTGCCCCATTGACAAAAGGCTGCGATCAGGACGGTCGGCGGTTCTGACCTGTGACCTTTGCACCTGTGACAGCGCTCCTGTGGTCCGGCGGGCCAGGCTCCGTCGTCCTCGCACACCGAACAGGCCCTGAGGTTGCTGTCCTGGACTTCCTGAGCTGTTACCTTTATTGCTCAGGGAGCTGGGGGTTACCTGGGTGCCCCGTCTGTGGGAGCCCCACTCATTACTCTTTATGGAAGATTTAATAAGACGCTCCAAACAAAACCCTGGAGCCCAAAGGCCCGACCCGGTGCCAGGCACAACCACGAGTCGAACTGTGAAAGTAATTTGTCACATACTTTTGCTGCGCTTTAACCCCGGCTCCCGGGTGTGCTGGATTGATTATAGTATGTTCAAGGGTACCAGATGTAGCTGGTTACATCTGTGGGCGGGCGGTGCCAACGCTAAGACATGTTAGCGGTATGTGCTATACGACTAAATGTACAAATGTTCTCGGATGCACATTCGAGCGAGCGTGTGCATACGCAGACAAATCTCCAGTGTGTCCGTGCATTCGATTCTGTTGTGATGGTGCCTGTGTTTGCTGTAGCAGTGAGAGAAAATGGTCTTGCAATTGCACATTACATAATCCAGGATTAGTCGTGCAGATGAGGGATTAATGCTTAAATTTAAAAAAGAAAAAAGCAGCACATTTTGTAAGTAATGCAGCCGGGAGGGATTTTTCATGTAGCAGGAATTCAACACATATGTACTTTATATGCTCCATAATACGATTGGAACTCCTTGTTTCTGCACCGGAGACCAAGGGCAAACATATTGATACAAACATGACAACCCAGTTGAATTAATATGGCTACATTTGTAAATGAACGCTGTTTTCAGTTAATATTGAGGGGAAATTTTGTTGTGTTGTGAGTCAATGCTTCAGGAAGTCATAACTCATGCAAACAGATGTTGTAACTCGCACGAACAGAAGTGTTATCTCATTTTTCTCAGACTAAATTTTTTTATTGGGGTGGGGTATTTTTTTGCACGTCCCTCTGAGGCTCCCTGTATCGGCAATTAAACATCGTATCGGGAGGCAATTTCCACCTAGCTAGCAGTAGTGTGGCCTCTTGTTGCTGGAGGTAAACTTGGCTATCGTCTGTTTCTCTGGCTAATTGCAAGCAGATGCTGCGCCTGCAGACCAGATGGGCTCGGTGCTAAGTGATAGTTCTTGGCTGACATCACTTCATAGCACAAAGCAAAAAAAAAAAAAAAAAAAAAAATACACGATGGATGAGGCACCAAACGGTACAAAACAGATTAGAATCAAAAGCACGCAGAGAGGGAGAACTGTGTTGAAATGCTTGGATGAGGCCTTAAGTAATACGGAATATCATTGGACATGACACTGCAAATCATTTCTAAAAAGCTTTTTTTGCTGTGGATGACATATTTCTATTCATTAGTCAGAGTTGGATGATGATGAGTGCACCACAGGAGTCTTTCCCAGTGGAAGCCAGCGTGAAGAATGAGGGACAGAAGCAAATATCCGGGGATTAGACCTCTGTGACGGTGATCAACTCTGTCATTTTGGCTATTTTAATACACAAACAGGCCAATAACATGCCTGTGTGTAATTCAAAGTACCCTTTAAAAAGTGGCATGTTAGTAAATGATGTTAGTCCCCATTATTTTATTGCATGTCTTGCATAATTTTGGAGGCAACACTTAGCCCCAGCAGTGTGACTCAACTCTTCTGTGAGCCCTGTCAGAAAACGCCACGGTTCAATTAAAGCAATATAAGGCATCCATAAAGCTGCACAAAACACTATTATTAATGGCTGATTTGTGAAGCACTTTATTGGCATATGTGAAAAACATTATATTAGGAGGGACGACTAACACAGCACGCTCTGTATAATTTATACAGTCCAACAGAAAATGGCAAGCGTAACACCAAACCTTTAATTTGTTCTAAGATTAATAATTCCATAGTTTCCATAGCAGTTCTAAATCTGTTTGTGAAAGTTCATCTTGGTCATCCATGTTGTAACGTGTCTAGGAGGTGACTCATTTCATACATAAAACCCGGTTTATTGCTGTTGGAGCGCAAACGAATGTGGAAAAAGCGCCGTAAAGGCGTTTGCGATAGTAGGGGGCGCTGTGCGGGGAGAGTCAGGGAGGTTGACCCATGACATCACGAACCGTGCCTCCCATTTTTGCTAAGATTATAAACTGTGACTAGTTGTTTCAAGTAAGGGTTGAAGATAAGTCAAACCTGGCATAAATAGAAACAATAAAATATTTTAAGCCCTTCTGGCATTAAAACGTCATTGCCACACACCACCTGCAGTACCTCCACTGACCACTAGGTTGACGACTGCTCAAAAAACCCGGATTTAACTAAACGAGACGCTTAAAACCAAAAGCCTCCTCAAGTTTTTTTTTTAGTTTTTTTTAAGAACTCAACACAGAAACCCCCTAACTCTTCAAAACTGTAATGTTTAATCTAAAACATATAAGCCAAACATGATGTCATATATGTCAGCCTACAGCTCTCTCTGCAGCCACAGTTGTTCTCTCTTCCTGAATAGTGGTCCTTCTGACCAATAAAACCAAATCCGATGTGAAGGTGGTGAGTCCCCCTTTAAGCGGGTGTCAACCAGCCTCGCGCACGCATTGTCGCCGCCGCTCTGTTGATCCAGCTGCGGCACGGCGTAAAATGAACTTTTGGCCAACGGGCTCCATCGGCCTCACGAGGAGATTACGCTCTGCTCGGCATATTATCTGTGCAGTCCTTTCTTCGGTGCCGAGTCCTTTGGCCAACCTTTCAAGCACTCAGACGGATGTAAAAGAGGCTTAGTGGCTGCTGACATCTCTAATATATTTCTGCGCACATCCAAGGTCTATAGCTCTGACGTTAACCTTTCGAAAAACTTCAACCTCCGCAGTCCTAAAGAGAGTCAGCGCGGATGGCATGGAAATCGGTGTGTACGGCTGAAAAAAGCCCGCTCCCCTTTAATGAGGATTGGGGATAAGGGAGTATAAGAAAAAATAAAAAAAATGAAAGTGTTGCCAACTGCACTGGATCCTTTTAGTCAGCCGAGCGCTATAGCACATGCGGGTGACCTGGCCAGGCTTAATGTGTTCATTCATGAGGCAAACGTAATTGATTTTAATGTTTGCTGCCATCTATAGTGTTATTATTGTAAGCCCGCAGAAAGAAATAGCTCGAATCTGTAGTCTGGGTTCTCTCACGGAGAATAACCGAGCTTTGTTGAGGAAACATGGTGTAATTTACAGGAGAGGCTCAACTCCGCTCTGGGCCGCCATCCACGTTGCGCCGCCACGTTGTAGCGTTCGCGTCGGGAGTCGTGCCACGTTGTCTGGCGATGGCTCAGAACGGCGAATCCTCCACGTGAGTCGTTTATGTCTCTGGGTCGACAGTTATTTGGTGGCTGGCTGAAAGAAAGAGCGAACCGTTCCTCACGTCGGGTCACCTCACGTCGAACAGGCTTTTTACTCTTTTGTCCGCAGAACACGGCCGACTGCGGGAGCGGCAGGAGATCGCTGGGCGGCCAACCGGCGAGCCGCGCCCCCTCCCCCGCGGGAGACGGCCCCGTCTGTGCAAACGACGTCATCGTCAGACATCAGTGGAAGGCGGAAAGGTGACATTTGGGCCCGGCTTCTCCCTCTCTCTGTCCCTCTCATTATGTAAGTCATAATTGGAGTCACATGTCTGTGTTTGCTTTGCAGCAGGAAACCCCGAGCCGAGCCCAAACTCGGCGCCGCCCCACGCGGCCACCCACAGCTCCACGCGCAGCTCCAAAAGTTCACCGTGTCTGCTGACAAGGTGACGTGACCCCCTCGGCGCACGGCGCTGCACTTTCTCCGCGTCCTGTTCCACACATGTTTGACTTTATGACTTTATGCAAATAAGACGGTGGATCTCGTGACCTCACGCAGGTTTCATATTCACAGACCACAGACAAGATGTAACGTTTCAACCGCGGTCCATTGAAATCCATCAAGACCAATAGAGTCGTTGCCAAATTTCCATTCATTGTGCTAAATTTGTGATGAATGCTGGGTGGGGAAGGTCAGCGTGCGATGCATCATCTGGTTCCTGTCCACGGGTGTTTGTGTAGTTTTGGCAGCTGGTTGTCATCTCTCCTGTGTTTCCATCAAACCGTGTCAGTTTCTGCTCTTGACCCGACCATAAACTCTCTCATCTCGGCCTCTTTCGTCTCTCAGACTCTCTCCTGGCTCAAAGACAACGTGTCCACGGCCACACAGGTTTGTTCAATGGCCGGCTTTGAGGGTCTGGAGGCGGCCAGGAGGTGCCAGCAAACTCTGGAGCAAGAAATCCTCAGCAACCGAGCCAGGATCGAGGTGGTCAAAAGGGTAAGCGGAGGAATCCCTGTCACATTTACAGTTTCTCCTAAAACCCAAACCATTGTGTCAAATCTGCCAAAATGGAAACGTTGGCGACGTCTCGTTTTTGTATTAATCAAATAACGAGCTGACATTTCGTCTGAGGCAGATGTAGTTAGCCGGAGCTTCAGCTTGGGTTTCTGTTCCACCGCATAAATCCCAGTCTTTGGGCATCGCAGGCTCTCATCAGCTTAACGATGCCTCCACAGGAGGGCCACGGGCTGGTGCGAGCCCAGCACCCGGGCAGCGCCAAGATCGAGGAGTTCCTCGGCCAGCTGGAAGTCCTGTGGGAAGAACTACGAAGGAGGCACCACAGGAACGCCGTGTTTCTGCAGGCCTCGGAGGAGCTGGGTTTTAGGGTAAGACTCCAGGGTCCAGATTCATAAAACATCTCGGGGTAGTCACGCTGAGGTAAGCTACCTCTGAAGTTATAGGGGAAATTTACGGTAACGACGGACGATTCTGGATGAGTATTCCCATTGTGTGAGGGGCTTTGTGCTGGCCCGCAGCCTGGGCCGTACACACACTCGTAGTTAGGAACTCATTTACTTTCATCTTTACCGTTCATTTGTAACTGGCAGAACTTGTGAGGTTCGACCGGGAGAACGCGCAAAGGCTAATCCAAGGGATATAAATTGAGTTGCCATATAATTTGATTACACGACGGGAAGAGGCTGCAAATCCGCCCAGATTGATGACTTACAGGGAAGGTCTTTATGAAGACGTACTTTAGTGAATGGACTACCTCCGACTGACCTCCAGGCACAGCACATCACCTCTGTGTGTGTTGGAAATCACAGCAGGAAAAACCCCTAAATCACCGGGTGGATTAGTAGCTCTGCTCTCTCTCATGTCGTCCCTCTGGGTCTTCTGCCTCATGTGTAGGTTGTAAAGGTGCTACAGGCCCTGGGAAGCCTGGAGGCCTGGCTGGAGTCCGCGGAGCTTTCCATGAAGGAGTCTTCGCTAGCCGGAGACGCGGAGACGATGAGCGTGGCCGAGAGAGAGAGCTGCCTGCTGGAGAGAGAGCTGGCGACGCGCGGCCTGGAGCTCAACGCTCTCCGGCAGGAGGTGGAGCGGCTCGGGGGTCGCAGTCACCCCCACACGCAGCGCCTCCCGGCTCGCATGGAGGAGGTGGAGAGAAAGTGAGTGTTACGCGGTAACGATCGGACTCTGCTCCCGGGGGAGTTTTAGTCTCCGCTGCGGCCAGGAAATAAAGAAGTAAGACGTAAAGTAAAGAATTTTTTTGTCAGTGTTTCCAAGTGGTCACGGATTGAAACTTGCCATTTCGGCGATCCAACATGGAAGAGTTTATTCATAAAATCCCGAAGAAAAACAATTTCACCCTATAAACCACCGGGCTGTACGTCCATAGAAGTCGCAAGATGTTTTGTTTTTGCTCCAAGCTGGCAAAAAGACTCTCCATGTGCTCATTCTCAGCGAGGCTCAGGTTTACGCGTTCATGATTCATGCAGCACTTAGCGAGGTCTACCCCTGTCAGCGCGTGTCAGAGTCACCTATTCCATGTTTGCAGCGTGACGCCTCCCCTCTCAGGTCGGACTGCCCCGAGCCTCTGAGTGAAACCGTGCGGTGTTGGCCGCCCCGCGCCCACCGTGCGTCCATAAACACCGCTTCAGACTCACTCGCTGCAGAACACAAAGCTCACCAAGGAAAATAAAGACGTGGGACGGGCTCCGTTTAAGTGTTTCCAGGGTGGGGGTGTTGGAGGGGGCGGGGATGTATGAATGGGTGCAGGTAGCAGCTCCCCCGTCTCTCACCGAGCAGCTGCGAGACAGTTGTGCTGACATCATCATTCAACACTGTATACAAGTGACTTATGGGTCATTTGTTCTGGAAAAAACACCCCCCTTCCAAATTGCTCCTTTTACCTTCTTAAATATAAACGGTGCACGGGCGGGGTACCTTCATGTCCTGAGGCGGG
>OMNV01005067.1:76107-104977 GCA_900303265.1 Brotula barbata | reverse complement strand
TTGACACTCGACTTGGAAGTTTAAGACTCCTGATTTGACGTGAGAAACAATGACACGTGTGACGTTTGCATTTATTTTATGTTTTCAGTTTAGACATAAACGTAAAACAAGTGTGAGTAACATTTTAGGGTTAGGGTTAGGTTTAGGGTTAGGGTTAGGGTTAGGGTTAGAGTTAGGGTTAGGGTTAAGGTTAGGGTTAGGTTTAGAGTTAGGGTTAGGGTTAGAGTTAGGGTTAGGGTTAAGGTTAGGGTTAGGGTTAGGGTTAGGGTTAGGGTTAGGGTTAGGGTTAGGGTTAGGGTTAGGGTTAGGTTTAGAGTTAGGGTTAGGGTTAAGGTTAGGGTTAGGGTTAGAGTTAGGGTTAGGGTTAAGGTTAGGGTTGGGGTTAACTAGGGCAAACATTTTCTTGCTTACCTCTCAGGGCTTCCGTAGACAGCTGAGGTTAAAATACAGTCGGTGACCAACTGAGGCAATGTTCCTTTCGAGTGTGTGTGTGTGTGTGTTTTAGTGTAGTTGCCTTTCATTGAATGGCCACTGTGTATACTGTATATTTTTCACATCTGAAACTGGCTGCTGGTAAAATGCTCGGTGAGTCCCTCTGCAGATTGTTGGTAAAAGAGGTCACATGATGCCTCAAGTATTCATTTTATAACTGGAATTTGTAAATTAAAGAATCCTTTATGTTTATTTGTATTATTAATAATGTTATTCATTTGTATGGTATACTGTTTATCTATTTAAACACTTTGTGGGTTCAGGTCAACATACATCCCAGCATCTGGTGGTTCATTATTAAAATGCGCCCTCAAGTCATCACTTTAACAGTTAAACAGTAAAAACTCAGCATGGTGAAGCAGATGATCGGAGGTCTGCTCCCACTCTCTGCTCTTTAAATCAAGGCTTAAAACTTTCTCGTGTGTGGCAGCATTTTATGAAATCCTGACCTATTTATTCCTGCGCAGTAACATTTTACGTTGTGCTCTTTGATTTGTTTTACTGCTTTTTGTATAAATTCGAACTTTTATGCCGCAGCAGATTGATTTCCACATGTTTCCTCGTGTTTTACCCCTTATCTGTTTTTCTTGTCTGTCTGTCTATCTGTGTGTGTGTGTGTGTGTGTGTGTGTGTGCGCGTGTGGTGGGCGTGGCTTCCCTACTCAGCCTGCACACCTGCCTTCAATCAGCTCATCCTCTCCTTCCTCCGTCTGCACACCTGTCGTCCATCAGCCCGTTTCCCTCCGGCTCTTCCCCGACTCGTCCCCAGTGTTCGTCCTCCACCTGAATCCTCTTCCTGACCACCTACGTCACCTACGTGTATTGTTTTGTGTTTCTACCCTCTCTCTGTGTGTGTCTCCTTATGTCCACCCGATAAATCCGTCCGTCTTTCTATCAAATCTGTTCCCGTGCCTCTGTGTTTGCGTCCTCCCTGAGTTCTTATCACATAATGT
The DNA here is from genome assembly GCA_900303265.1 of Brotula barbata. Taxonomy (NCBI): domain Eukaryota; kingdom Metazoa; phylum Chordata; class Actinopteri; order Ophidiiformes; family Ophidiidae; genus Brotula; species Brotula barbata. The sequence continues at coordinate 103,533 of OMNV01005067.1, read as the reverse complement.
CCTTTTAAATTTTTTGATGAGTAATTTGTCATTTTGATGTCTTTGTAAAGTGTTTGAATGGTGGCTATATAAATAACCTTGCCTTGACTTGTAGAGGGAGCTTCGCAAGCAGCACAGTGTCTGATGGAACAATGGCAGCCCACTTCTGAAAGATCTCCCTTTGCCAAGTCTGAAAGCGTAAATTAAACTATTTTCAAACTAATCTCCAATGCCATTATTACTCATGTACAAGTCAAACAAGTATTACTTTTGTTTCCATTAAGCAATATTCACATTATATGAATAATAACATCCAAATCTGAATCAACGAGTTTGACAGCGGTCAACGTCTCATACAAACACAAAGAGCAGATATACAGATATTCATACTGAAAATATTGACATGGTTTATAATACTATGAGGAGTTAACGGTGCTGTGTACAGTATAGTTACTGCACGTACTAATAAATTAACTGCAGTGGCTTGAGTGAAAACCCTATGATTCACTGTATTTCAATTATTTCCTCTAGGAAGCCAAGGACGTGGGTTTGATAGAGGCGTTAATTAAACATTCTTCAGCATGATGTTAATTTGTAGCGATCTACACACAAGCAGCACGCCGTCTTCTTACTCTGCTTATACTTTGACTGTTCAAACAGAGCAAACCCAATCTCCGTGCTGCAGCAGAGCGATTATCCAACTTGGTCTCGATCTAGGCACCGATGTACCCGACTCATCCTTAGCTGCACGTTGTCCCTTAAGACCGGGGACCAAGAATTATTACGGAGAATAAAAGGAACCTAAAAATGTCGAGGACAACTTAGACCCTGACACATTGAAGACGCTGTAAGCCGTTGGCCACCGTTGAGTCATCTACCAGAGTCCATGGCTGCCCACTGTCTAAAGTTTTTGAGGACTGTTTGGCTCTGACACCGGTTATCTGTTCTCGTCCTGCTGATTCAAATGCTGAATCAGCAGGTTGGTGGACGAGGGCTCTGATTGGCTGTCCTGCCCGCAGCGTCTCAATAACTTCACCTTTTGTGAACCTTCCTGTGTCTCATTATTTTTCGCCTCCACTTTTTCTTTTTGTCTTCCACTAGCAAAAAAACAAAAAAAACAAAACAAACACACACACACACACACTCACACACACACAGGCTGACAAAGCAAAACTCTGTTTATTAGGCCTTCCTATATTTGTATTCCAAGACTTACGGTGGCACGAAGCGGGAGGCTGCTTTGTTTTGTTTGTCTTGGGTCTTTGGGTTTTCTTCTATGAATTATAAATGCTGAATTATTCCCTATTCTTTCTTAGCACACATGCACGGATCGTACAGGACGTGAGGCTTCACGCACTTCAGATCTCGATGTTGCGTTGCCGAGGGTTTCAAGTCTTTTGTTAGCCACGATCCTTCCCGTTCGGCGACTCTTGTGTACTTTCACAAGGGAAACTTCTTACTGGCGGAGTGTTTGTGAAACCATCTGTGATCGTCTTAGCGCGATGCGTCAAAAGCAGATACGGGATCAATAATCGTAGACTTAAATGATTGTTGGTGTAGCCACCTGCTGTCTGTGTGTTCAAGAGCAGCTTTTGACAGAAGATGTAAGGCAACACAACATTTGATTCTTTTGATTCGGTTTGATGTGAAACTCGCTGAGGGAAACGCAGCCCACCTGTCTATACATCTGGCTATAGATTATCACAGCATGAGGCTCCTGGGAACTTTCTGCTCATTGTCATTCACACACATACATAAAGTATCTTACATCTTTTCCCTTGACTTTTACTCATTGTTTTATCTTTATCTAATTATTTCTTTGGTGAATGAATCCAAAAAGCGTCTCCTGTTGCTGTCAGCTTGATTCACCGCGCACACAACTGTTGAGGAAGATCCTGCAGACTTCCTGTAACCTGCCTGGGTGCGGAAGGCGCCTTGTCCGACTTGATTTCTGCCGTGCTAAGTGTCGTCTTTTTCCACTGCTGAAGCAGATGGCAAATTAAGAATAGCTGCTTTATCTCATTAAGAGATTGTATCATTAACAAGCAGCCCCTTTGGCAGTAACCCCATGATTTATGTGCCTAAGATAAGCAGAACAGAAAGTTATGCCAAGGATGTATGACAATATGCGACAGCTGGTAACAACACAGACACAAAGCGAGACTATACGAATTAATGAATCCAACCTGGCTGGTGTTATTAAACATTAAAGGTTCTTCAGCTGCTCTTTTCTGACTGTAGTCTGTTTAATTATATATCAAGTCAACCGTGGCGTATGGCTTTATTCTGTCCCGTTGCATATCCAACCAGTCACTGCTTCAGGCTGCTGAGGCTAACCCCCCCCTCCACACACACACACACACACACACACACACACACACACACACACACACACACACAAAGGCTGGAGCAGGGGAATTCGCTCTCTTATCTCTGCTGTGTGGAAATGATGCAGACCGAGTGAGGCTTTTCGGGTCTCTATTACTGCCACGCGGGGAGAATTCATGGAAGTTTCCAATATCTTGTCAGTGGCCTTTTCTAACTTGAATTAAATAGGGTGTCCCTATTGGAAGCACAATGTATGCAAGTGAAACCATTTACCGAGTCAACAATGGTACATGGTGTATCGCTGATGTTTTCCAATAAAAACGTCTATTTTTTCCAAACGAAGTTGGATTTTACATTGAGGATGATATCAGAAACCTCGATATTGGAAACAATTTTTGGCTTTTCTGCTTTATTGTGATAGGTACAGCAGAGAGACAGACAGGAAGGACGGGGACGACATGCAGCAGAGGGAACAGCTCGGAATCGAACATGTCCGAAGCCTTATGCTCCACCTGATCTGGTTGTGGTTTAGGTTTATGGTCCTGCCATTGCCCTCGACCAAGGAATCGTTTTGTATGATAGAATTTGTTCCCCATGCCTCACACTGTGGCTGCTAATATAAAGTGTAAATTTGTGATTTTTAAAACACACTTAGCATCCTGCTAATATACTTTCTGAATACATCTTCCTTGATCTGGGCCTGTGTGGGGAAACCTCTGTGATGTTCGCTGTTATTTTGGTCCAGACTCCGGGCCCTTTGTTCCGATGTTATCTCTATCATGGCCCCTGTCCAGAGTGGTGGTCATTGTTAGTACAGCTGGCCTGGAGACCTTAGGGTGCTGCTTTGTTGACCCCTGTGTGCACTGTGACAGCTTTTTGGATACCAGTATCCCCCAAGCTTTCCTGGCTAGGCGACAGCTTTGGTGTGCCGCCTCTCTGATCAGTGCTGACAGAGTGTAAGAGGCCAGGCTGTGTGGTGGAACCAAGACCAACCTTCCACAGTGTTGAAATGCTCATGACTTCTTCCTTGACCTTCCACTTCTGGATTTCATCAGCTGTGTGTGTGGGGAGACCTGGATACAGTGGGTTGAACCACATGCCAAGCAAATTGTTGCGGATGATGTTAGGCTCATGTCTCACCACTAACAAGTGACCAGAATCTCAAGTTTTCACTTTTCATCTATATCTGAAAAATATTTTATTTTCCGATCGTATTTGTTGTTTGTGTTCAATTCAACCACCTCGGCGGGTTGAGAAATGGTGAATGTAGCATAGAAAGACGTATTTCCATTTTTTTTCATTTCAAATAATCCGTCCTCAATTCAACATACCTCTTCAAAAAGTCCATCTCAGTGTCACTGTGACATTTTCTTTGCTGGTATGACATCTTGACACCTAACCGGTTACGAAAAAAGACCCTTTCATGCTGAGGAAGAGGTAACAGATGGAGGGCATCAATTTTAAATTCACAATTACACTTTAGCAGCCAAAAAGTACAGAATCACCACGGGTTGTCTCAGAACTTATCAATCAAACTTGTCCAAAAATGTGCAAATCTCATTGATCTCTATGTTCAAAAATTGGTGGAAAATGTGTTTCACTTGAGTGATGAAAAAAGGATTTTAGGATGTACCGTAATCAGATCCGCTGAAGCTCAGAGACGTTGAGACGTGCGTCTCCTTCGTTTCTGTGTCCTGGTCTCTCTGACTCTTTGAAAACAAACACTGCATCAGCCTGTTTGGTTTCTGCTAGAACTGTACGTACATCACAGCATTTCCAATGTAAGTAGGCAACTGTTTGACAGTGGAAATGATTCCTGTGGAAAGATGGCCCTCAGCATACTGACTGTGCTCATGTCTTCCTGTTATTTCGTCACTATTTGGGTTATTGCTCCAGCTAAAGAGGAACACACATTCATACCAGTCAATATACGGATCTTCACTCTCTCTGTGTCTCCCTTCGTTGCCATCTCTACACTGAAACACAGATCCTCAGAGACTTCAGCTGCTTTCAATTCCTACAAAGCCTCCAGACAGGCTTTTGCTTTCCACTTTCAGTCAGGTCTCCCCTGCGCTCTCAGTTGCCCCATCATTCTGTGTGAGTAAATGAATTCCCCCCCTGACGGTAGGGGATGTGATGTGAGAGCAACGATCGGGGCACTTTAATCTCAGAGATCCATCCTGGAGGTTTATGCCCCGTCTCGTCACTCTCTGTTCAAACACTGAACTTCCTCGCTGAGACGACAAGGATTACAGCACAACCATTCACTTCCTCCTTCTTCACTCACTCTCTCCATCTCCCACTGTCTAAAACACACCCTGACAAAAGCATTAGATTTCATGCGATTGTCTGAAACCGAGGCACAAAGGCTAATAATAGCACAAATCTTTAAACAGAAATCCTTCTGTCTGGCTCTGATATTGAACAATCTGCCTCTGACAGCATAAACACAGATCATGGCCATTAAGATGGGAATTTCATCGCATGGAACAAGACAAAAAAGCGGCGTTGTGATTATTAGCACAGAGCACAAAGCACAGTTTGGATGTCATTTTGAAAAATGAAATCAGTGAGACCCATGACAAACGAGCTAACACGAGTGCAGCACACAAATAAAAGCCCATGAGCTGTGAAATTGTGTTTTCAGACATCTGCACCATCTAAATGAGACAGATAGGGAAAACAGTTTATGAATATGTTACCGCAGTCGCCGTCAAACTCCTGTGTGAATTTGTGTCCGTGCGCTTGAAGATGAATATTTACGGATGACTACGCTGGAGATTTTCAGACTCTGAAAGGCACGAGTAGCAGCCGAGTAAGACTCGATTCAATGTCACAAACGGTGAAGTGCAGACACTTTACAGCATCCTGAGAAAAACGTGCGTGCACAATGTCACACCTGAGCCGAGTTCACCTGTAATCGAGCACCAGGCACGTTTTGTCACATGGAACAAAAGATGAATTCAACTGAAGTCACCCTAAGTCTACCCGAGTAAAGAGTGAAATGTGTGAATAATGCATTTTTGTAACACCTTTCATTTATTTTTTTTTCTCTTCCTCTTCAAATCATTTCAAAATATGAAAATAGAAAAATACCCACGGCCGAGCGTGCCCATCACTGAAACTGTTCAAGGTTGTTTGACACATTTTATTTTACCCGGTTTGTACTGCATCCCAAATTTAAAAAATATATACATATCTTTTTATTTTGTTGTTTACGACAGCGTCGATGACAAAGTTGGATTTCATTTTACTTTTGCCAGAAGATCTGAAGTGTTGTTTTCTGAAGGGCATGTATGTCATGGACACACCGTATTCATGTTGCATTGTGAGATAACTTAATTAACACCGTAATACAAGATGCCTGTGTAATTATTATTTTCAATTGTAAAAATGTCCTTTTATCTGTCTCGTGTATTTACTGGATCCAAAAATATATAATTACCAGCAATTACTAAGCACCCAGCATTCCAGCGTCTCTCGCACAGGAATAGAATATCAATTAAACTACATTGAATTAAGTTTGACATATTCCTACTCCTACTGCGGCTTTGTGTTACGCAGATAGATAATGAGCAAACTCTTCAAAGTGCTCTTTATCTCTCAGGATGGCTGTTATCAAGAAATGAAGGCCAAATCAAAGTGCAGCTACCTGTTGACAGGATCTTTGAACGGCTGGGGTCGTTCGTTTCATGGAGTGGAACGTTTAGTAGTAGACTTAACCTTGAACAATCTGTGTGAACCTTCCACTCCACAGGACTGAAACAAATAATCTACTTCTTACAGCCGCCTTAGTTCTAATATTCCTTGACCTACATGTAGCATCAACTACTCGATTGCCTTAAAAAACTATTGAAGGATCAATAAGCTGGCTCTCTCCTGGTTTAGATCTTACCTGACAAACAGGTCGCATTTTGTCGCGCAGTTCGTCGCTATATTCCGTAAGGTTCGGTGTTCCGCAGGGTTCTGTACTTGGCCCCGTACAATTCTCAATATACTGTATATTCTTCCGATTGGTGACATAATTCACATCAGTCTCCCTTTGAATCAGCTCTCCTTTTTTCCTTCATGTTTTTTTGGGGAGTTTTTCCTTGTCGTCATAGAGATCTTGGTGCTGGGTTGGGGACTATTCTTGTTGTCATTATGTGAGACATTGCGTGTGATATTGGACCATACAAATAAAACTTGACCAGTCTTGACATTATGAAGTCATACATCTTTTTTGTCACCATAATTATACGATCTGTTCATTTCCCGTCACCGTATACAGCTCTCATCTGATAGTAAAGGCAGAATAAAAAACACGCTTCAGGAGCAGGTCACAAACATCAGTCACGTGTAAAAGGGAATTTTTCAGTTTGCAGCGAACGTCTTCTCATCCAAACTCAATTCCTCCAAATAATGAGCAAGTTCATGTAATCATGACAGCAGTATCATATTCATCAAATGAGCATCAGTCAGCCAGTTCATCGCTGCACTGAGAGAGGGAGAAAAACAATAATGTTTCTGAGGTCTAAATTGTGTTTGCTGATAGTGCTATCGCTTGGCTGGCTGTTGATGGATATTACTTTCCGTGCCGTTCCCCAGGCCGCGCCGTGAAGCAGTGCCTTTTGAAATGAGCGATTGTGCGATGCTCCTCTTAAACTAGTTCAGCATGGCATCATTCATCTTCTGCTGCACTGCCAGCAGGGAGCACCTAAGTCCGCGGCTGCCAGTCACAACGCGGCGACGTGGAGGAACGCCATCCACCATCGCACAATGCTGCACTTTCCATTCTTGCCTCTTCAATGCGCTTACCGTACTGATACGGTTTATATCGCGGGTGATATCAGAGGGGTCTGGCCATATTGGGGTTATATACTGAAAGTTTATACAATCAAGATCCAGCTCAGCAAATTGGCATCATAAAGCTTTTTCCTCATCTCATCATTTTTATCGTCCATTAACACCTGCTGTTCACTGTATCAGCTCGTTTGTTTGTATATCACACTGTGCTTACCTTGCAGCTCTCAATTTTGCTGTACAGTTAAAAAGGCATCTAAAATACACACCTGTCTAGTTGTCAGTGTGCGTGCATGTGTGTGTGTGTGTGTGTCTGTGTGTGGGTGGGAGCATGGAAGTGGGGGGGGTATCATTCCAAGATGTGCCAACAATATGTTTAGAGATTTTTGTGTAAGGAGAGCAGATTGTTAGCGGATAATTTAAGACTGACATGGGATCCAGTGCCGCTACTCGCAAGCGGAGCCTATTAGCAAAGTATGAAGAGCAGAAGGTAACACCATCATTTTTCAGCCACATCAGCTTTGTCAAATGATTTTTGTGTGAAATGGTTTTACAACCTCATCTACCGTGAATTATGTTCACATGGCAATAGATTTCAGAAGTGATAATCCATTCATTGGCAACCTTTCATGTCACTGCAGGGGCAAAGAAGGTGGGTGAGGTGTGTGTGTGTGTGTGTGCATAGAAACCGGTTCATTTCATCACTGAAGGCCAAGATCTCTGTCCTGACTCACACTAGACACATTTTTGATCTTACAATTGTTCTCTCTGCTTGGTAAACAAAAACATCTTGTGCCTTTTCATGGGAGGATGTAAGGTTTTGAAGCTCTACTGTCGCCCTCGTTCCCAAATCACGTCCCCCTCACTGTCGGGTCCTCTGAGCTACCAGAAGGGCTCGAAAGATGAAAACTCTTGTCACGCAAATTGCAAGAACCACCCACTCAACTCAGCTTCACCATGATTAAGTTTTACTGTTACAATCTTTCCATAACCCCAGTCAAGTGATTTTATTTATTCGAAGCAACAGTGTAAGCAAACTTTACAATACTTATCATGAACCAGAGACGGAGCTCCAAACAGACCAACCCCACACAGGCCCACAGGCCCAACAGCTCAAATGGGCCCCAAGCCACAACTTGAAGCATTACAAGGCTGCAGCTAACATTATATTAACTGCACAACACTGGAATGGCTTAATCATTCATATCAGCAACAAAGCCCAGATATTCCCACTGTAATAACGTAAACATTTTGTTTGAAGGTGACACATTGGCACCGTCAGTTCATTAGTAATCAGTAAACGGCTTCATTATTGTCTTATTATTTGTTATTCTAAGGCTTCTTGTGTAAAGTCACAGTTGACGAGGACGCCGAGGTCTCCGATCTGGGTCTCCTGAGTTAAATCATATGGGACCTCCTTTCAGTTCAGCGACTGTCAGTCCATAGATTTGATTACGGGCATTGACCCGTAACACTGAAGCGCAGTAGGGGGCATTGTCTTTCTCTGAAACGTGTCATCTATCCAATTGTGAAAGGGATTAGATAGGGTACACACGCTTTAAGCGCAATGAAACTCAGTAAATGTCCTTATTTCGACATGATTTATAGCTGACAAAGAAAGGCTTTGCAATACACCTCCATCATTCTCTGTAATATGATTTCTGTAATATTCAGAGGCAGGCGTTAAGTAGCAGCAAAACACAGTCTTCTCTAAAAGGCTTTTGCATGAAGCAGTGTTTGTTTGTGATATACAAAGTGCTCATCCTCTCCTTGAGCTGGCATTGGTGAGCCGCGGGCATTTGATCAGGAGCTGCAAGTGGTTCTTAGCATTTCTTTCCATTAAACTCATAAAGACGCTGTCTCCTTTTATCTGATGTGCAGTAAAAAAAAACTAAGGCTCCCACATGAACTAGCAGCCGAAATGATGGAATCCTAGATTCCTTTTAGAGGACATCAGAACCTGCATGTAGAATAACATTTGAAGGATAAGGATAAATTTATTTCTGTTTCATCTTCCAAATGTTGCATTGTAGCAAGGATATAAACTAATGTAGCATTGACACTAAAACATCCAAAGAGATCCTGTCGGTGAATTTGATGTACTTGTTTACATTGTTTACAAAAGGCCCCTTTTACCCACCCAAACCGAATCACAAGTACAAACTATATTACATAGCTATACTTTTATCATGTGTTTTCAACACGAGTGTTTTATTTCATTCCAGTAGCTTCAATTTTAATGACATCAAATTTAAAAATCTATTATTTATAAGTGCCAGCATCTGGCAGGTGTTCTATACAGGAAAAACCACACATATTAATGTAGTTATTAGCCAATTAATCAACAAGTCAAGCACTGTGTATCCAACAACAGAATTATGTTAATTCCGTATGGGTACACAACTTAATCCTCTTTTTTCAATTGCTGTGTAGACAAAAACAGGGTAGTATAAATGAAGATAAAGGAGAGATTGTTGTCAGAATATTGCATATTATTTAATTTACAGGTCTGTTTTGAAAGCTCTGGAGTGTTTTGGAGTGAACAAGCCCACTGATCCACTTCATCCTTCCTAATTCGCATTCATATTCGATTAAAATATACTTGACATGACAACAGGCCGTCTGTCTCTGTAAGGCCGCGTCCCCCATATGAAGGTCCTGTTTTAGTGGCATGGCCGTTGTTCTTTCTCGCTAGCCTTGTACTTCTGGATTTGTTATTTTAGTTGTACGTTTGTCTCACTGGATGCATTTGTAAAGGCGTAAATCTGTGTCAGGCTGTGTAACTTTGATAATGTTTAACTCATTCCTCCCACTGTATACGATTAGAATTTATAGGAAAACAGCAGAACCCTTTAAACGTGTCCTTATCTCTAATAACATCACATTCAAGTGTTCCATATTTAAGTTCCCTGCTGCTAATAAAGACGTCGTTTCAGTCTGAAGAAGCAGCTGAGTTGGTACATTTAGGTTGATATTTAGCAGATCAGATACGTATCCTGCTGGCCTCCAACAGAGAGGAACCTCTGGCTTTAGCTCTTTGTTCAATCACCTCTCCAAGGGATACACAGCTCCACTTAGCCAGGTTAGCTGCAGGCATGACACACACATACACACACACACACACACACTGCGCCTTTAGGAACAAAAGGCTCTTTTTCTGAATATTCTGTGTGTTCTGCCATGATTGATTGAAAAGTTCCGGGCTTAGCGTTGTAAAATCAGTCTTTTTCCTCGGTGAAAAATTTGAATTTTACTCAGTTTCACAAGTAGAAGTTCTGTTACTTTAGTAATAATCCATCAAAGCTGGCATGGTGTCACATGAGGCAACATGCGTTCCAACTAAAGCCTTGTTTCTATTTGGATGACAGCCAAATCAGGCGAGTATTCACAGCATATAATTTGCACAATGTCTCCTGTTTACCCCAGGAAGCGACAGATTATGACTTACAATAGCTTAAATGAATGCTGTTGATTTGGAAAAAAACACCTAAGTAATCATAACACTTAGAAAGAAAAAAAAACTTGACAACACTTTTGTATTTGTGCAAAATTATTCCGACAAGTTGCTTCACAGTGGAAACATTTGCAATTACAATTTTCCCATCAAATTAGCAGATTCTTCCTCTTGAGTTACAAAAAAAATGTTTTGGCACTGATTACTGGAGTGTGTATGTGAGGCTAGCGGAGATAATCAGTTCTGCCGCTGATTGTCCATTTAGCGTTATGATACTTAGGTTTGCGGGGCAGGTGCTCAACTAGTTCAAAACCAAAATCATAGTTATCAGCCAGCCTTAATTAATGCCGTTCACACAACCCTCAGTGCCTCTGGATGGTGCGGTGAGCATGTCCTCCTCTCTGATAGCGACGTACAATCCAAGACTCTGACTGTTACATAGCACAAATGCATCAGCAGCCCCAGTGAGTCAAAAGTTATTTCACCACTGCTGTGATTTCTGTCTTTTCCCAAAAGTACACACACATACTTTGTTTGCTGATAGCAGATTTTGCTTGGGGAACAAACTACTCGCTCATTGTTTTCAGCATCTGGATTGAAGACAGAGCTTCAAGTACTCTTCACAATTCACGCTTGGCTCTTTGTCCCCTTAAGCAGTAACAAAAAAGTGACTTATTGCTTCAATATTTTTGCATGGTGGTACAATCCCTGTAGGCGTTGCACTGTGAAAAGGTGAATTTTCTCTGTTCATTACAAGCTGCTGTAGGATGTGCCAAGCATCTGCTGACGCTGCAGCGCTTTGGTCAGGGGCAGAGGTCGATAAAATTCATAAGTGAAATAATGCAAGGAATGCAGTCTCCGTGCGGTCGAGGCAGAACGCTGCTTTCTCTGATTTGACCTTGAGTATTTCAAGAGAATGCAGTGTTAAATGTGATAAAAATTGAACTGAGTAAACATGTTTGCTGATGGGTGATGTTGAAGATGTTCATAAATGAATGGATCTGTTTCTGTCTCAACTCTCATTGTTGCATATCTCAGCTGTCGTCACCTTGTCTTTCTATTCTATTTTTGTTTCCCACAATATTTCAGTGAAAAGTGAAATCATGTCACAACTGAGGCTTCAAATAGTTTCCTGGATGTTTTTCATAATTATAGCATCAACAGAATAACAGATCATTGCTGATTATTTAGAATATTGTCTCCTTCGAAATAAAAGCAGTGGAAAATGGCAGGCAGCCGGAAATGTCCATATTGGTCCACATTGATTGACAGCACGGCAGACATAATAGCTGCTGTAATAACTGAAGAAATGGGAAACATCACAATGCGCTGACATCACACCCCCCCAAATGACATGATGGAGGGACTGATCGAGACTTTTGTAAGGTGAGAAATAAAAGCAATACCACAGAGCTGGACTAGCACGTGAGGAGGGGTGAGTGTCCTTGATTTTCCTGTGCTCAGCTCCTCTGTCCTCATATCTTTGCCTTGTGCCTTAGCCTCACATCTTAAAGACACAAGTGAGGGAATGAAGGAATCAGTTAAGAGCTTTGGAGCAAACCCTGAGAGACCCACCGAGGGCACAGGGATCAGGAAGAGCCATGACATTTACAAGCCACCTTTGATTTACCTGCAGGATTTATTCTGGGTTATATTAGCTGCAGAGTAGCTCGTCAGAAAAATGAAACCCATGAACGTGTCTGTATTTTATGAAAAATGACGCCGAGGTTGAGGTCTCGTTAGTGCGGCTTGTCACATTATTTGTAAAGCTCTGTGAGAATTTCAGAAAGAAGTCCATTTTTGTCTTAATATTGATCGTAGGGAACATAACTGTTCTGTTACTTGTAAATTCTGGAAAATCCAGCCAGGTTGATTTGGCGTGTAATGCTTTTCCGAGCAGCCTCGCTATTCATACCTGACATAGCTGAGAAGAGACAGGCCTAACAAAGGAACAAAGCCCAAATCAAAGCCCCCTCGCATTTACTTGCGAGGTTCTTTGTTGGTCAGAAGTGTGAAATGTTTTATCATTTAATGACTTGCCACCTAGTGAACAACTTGTATGTAAGTGCTTTGAATAGCCATTATGGGACATATCAAAGGAGTTACTAAATAATAAGAATTTTCCTATTATAATCATTGTCTCCTCATTGTTTGCCCCTGATGCCCAAACACACACACACACACACACAAAGTCATGCATGTTTGTATTTCTGCACAAATTCTGCAGCTGTGGTGAAATTAGTATTTCAATTCTGACCCTCATCACTAATCTGTCCGTTAAAAAGCGTATCAAAGTGTAACTTTCACGTTGTATTACACGCACAACCATCTGTATACGTGCACCAAGTTAGAATGAGGAGAACTTTCTACGTGTCCACGTAAACCACGGTGCTTCATCCATTCTCCTGTTGTCTTGTTATAGAAAGTAACAAGAACCGGAGACTCGCTGCAGGTGGTGAGGCTGTTCTGGGCTGATGAGCAACGGTGTCTCCTGGGCCCATCTTTAATTTGGATGTCTCATGGTTCCGTGCTAGACAGAAAACAAGGGGCTTAAGAGACAAGATTGATGCTCCTGTTGGAGGATTGCACGTCGCACAGCTGAGGCATAATGCAACAAAAAACTTCATATGGTGTGTCTGTCAACTGGATCGAGTGCTGTGGTCTTATTAAGGAGCCGCGCTGCCTGCTCGCTTTTAGTTCACACAAAAGAATTGTTTTCATGAAAAATCGTTGAAAAAAATTTATTATTTATTTTAACAATTTCATTTGAAATTCTAAAGAAATTATTGATACATTAATATAATTTTCAATGCAGGACTGACTGGCTGTTTCAATTTATAACATAATATACCATAAAGATAATCAGTGCATGCCTGCAGATGACTGTTTCAAGTGACCCAGCACCAATCCCCCACTGATCCAGCACCCAGCTCCGAGTCATCTGACACCTCAGTTGACTCGTCACCAGACTTGGCCCGCCTCTGTCTGCACCTCTGACTCTGTGCCACCGGTCTCCAAGTTGATTGCCAGCCTCTGTCCCTGCTACTGTCCTTGATCCTGACGCAGTCAACTCATCACCTTCCTCCTTTGCTGTCCTGGATCCAATGGGAGGTCCCACCTGGAGTTTGGGCTGCCCACCCATACCTGCATTCCTAGCATTCCTGCCTGGTCCATGAAATTTGGGTTGTCCGCCCCAGACACCTGTTCTGCCTGATCCCTGGAGTATGGGCCATCTGCCTGAACCTCCTGTCCTGTCTGTCTCTTCAAGTTTGCCCGGACCCCTGTGCACGTGCCTGGGCCCTCAGTCCTGCCTGCTTTCCAGCCCTCAGGCCACCCGCCTGATGGGTTTTGGTGCCTGTGACACACATAATAAACTTTTCAAGGAAACTTAAGGCTCAATGGTTTCCCATCATTCCATACTGGTCGTCCAAACTTTTGGTCCCAGTGAGTGCACAAAGCCTCCGAGACACCTCAGCACTAAAAGAGTCCAGTACTAAACCCCCACTGACTGAATATGCTCAGTACTCAAACCTAAATGTAAATTTAACTGTCCGTTAGAATTTTATCTGTCTTGTGTAGACATTATGTGCCCCTGAGAATTTCAAGGGAAACAATTATGAGGCTCAGAATCTATGAGTATAAATCTTCTGATTTCCCTCCCTTTCATTACAATTGATGCTCCTTTGTTGTCCACAAAGCTTTTATAAATGTACCAAGTCAGTTTTCTTTCAAACGGCTCAGCAATTGTAGAAAAAAGTGATTATTAAAGTGATAAGCAATCATTTTTCAATTCCCGAAAGATAACTGGAGATGCCATAAATTGGTTACAAAAGATTATTTTTCAGCCTACGTGTCCAATAGTCTGAGGCGTTTCGTCCTTGGTTTTTCAGTTAACACGTTTCTGTCTAACTACCCACATCTATTTTGTTCTGGATCAAACACAGTTGTTTGCGGTTCGACATACAAAGATTAAATGTTTCATAAACTGATGGTTGAAGTATCGATAATGTAAGTTACTACGCAATGATTTTAAATGAATACTAGCACGAGAGATAACTGAAATGATAAAGATGACATGTACTCTTGTGACACAGTGTTTGGTGATGCTGGCTGCGGGCTCAGACTTTGACTTTGTTATTTATTTACTCCTTTGACAAACAGGATATCCCGGTGTAACAATATGGTTTTGATAAATATTCAGTCATGGGCCAAAGAACAGCTGTTTAGGTTTTGTTGTAGATCCAATGGCGCCACCATGTGTCCATTTAGAAAGCACCTTACAGATTCATAACTTGAAAAAATATAGAAAATTAAGCATTTTTTTCTCAGTATTTTTTGTGCCTCTGAAGTTAAGTTGACAGTGTGTGTATCTGTGTGTGTATCAATACAGATCATTCCCATTAAAGCAGTTATTTTTCCAAGAAACAGTTTTTTTTTCAGCACTCTCATAACTTCCATCCTCTCTCCCCCCAGTTGTTCCAAAGTTTGATGACTCCATCACGTAATTTAAATTTTTCCATACAAGCCAAACAATTATTCTGTAATTGGCCGACAGCCTCTTTCATGTGTGCCTTTTTCAACATAAAGCAGCATTACGCTACATTTAAACAGCCATTATTCCAGACTTATAATTGAGCTTATTTGAAATTCTGCACAATCTGTGCTTGTACAAAGTTCTAAAAGGATTTGGTCTCTCTCTGAAAGCGATGTCTAACGCCAGCCCATCATGACAGCTCCCACCATGCAGAGAAGGTCTCTTTATGCATGTTCCTCCTTAACTAGGCAGCAATTTGGAGGCGCTCCCCGCAGTGTCAACCTTTTGTTCCAAACCCTGCAGAGAAAGGGGTGGACGACAAATGATAATGGCAAGCTGGCTGTCCACAGGATGTGAGCACTACCAGCACCAGATGTGGTCCAGGAACTGTTAGATTTTAAGTGTGTGAGTACTTGAAAGCTCTGATCGGGCACCTGTGTTGTTGGGGGCTTGAAATGCAAAGCTGTGAAGGCTGCGGACATGAAAAAATCATCAGCGAGAGGAAGAGGAGAAGGCAGGAGGACACCTCGAGGTAGAATGAATCAAAACAGCTTCACTTTTTAATTTTCTCATCGTGTGAATGTGTCCCTGTGTTCAACGCTGTCAAGGTCCTCTTCCATACGTTTACATGTTCTCTATCCACCGACAAGCACGGTTCTAGAATAAATGTTCTGAGTGACCTTCGCACACACAAGAGGCCAGAATTACACCAAAATACACACACACCAAACATACATACACACATGCACAAGACTTCTCCCAACTTATGGTTGGAGTAGAATGAAATTGTTCTAAAATCAGTTGGGCAATGACCAGGGGACACCATGACGTCTCACCACATTATACACAATCAAAACCGTTTTCCTCAAGAAGAGGTCTAGTTCCAGCCCAAAGTTCACACCATCCACTGTGGGTAAAATACAAATTGGATCCTGATGATGATTTAAATTGCGTGACGATGGGAGCTTCGGTGAAAGTAAGGATGCTTTAAATGATGCTTTAAATGATAACAAATGTGTTGTATTCATGAAACTGAGCCCTAATTTTGGACACCAGTAGCACTTAAAGTCCTACTAGACGGTGGTTAAAGCCAGGAGTCGGCTACAGCCACAAAGCTGACACAATCTGATCTCCAGGCGCAAACTTTTCAGGATTTGAGCTTATACGTGAAGTAAAGTGAACGTCGTGCTCTGGTTCGTGGCCCTATCGGTACACGCTCCTACTCGCTGGGATCAGAAGGGACAAACAACAACGCGTAGTATTTGGTTTTTGCTTTCGCGACCCAACTTCTACTGCCAAACTAATTTACTCCGGTGACAGCACTCCTCTTAGTTGCCTTGGAAACAAAACTTGTGGTGGCTTTTCTGTTTAGTAAAAGTGAAGTAATTGATGCATTTTATGCTAATGAGGAATAACAGTGTGAGTAGGATGATGTGGATGTTCACACAGTTGGCATACCAAGCAGATGCAGATGAGCGTGGAGCTGTCTGATTCCTGGGCAGACCTTTGATGATGAATGCCAGGCAAAGCTTTGCTGATGGAAACGTCTGCTTCCTGCTCAGCAGACCGGCAAAGACAAAGTCAGTGGAATATTAAAATCATTATATTTGAAAATAAATGCAAAAAAGGAGCCTCGGAGACAGGAAGCTGCATTGCGATAAACAGCTGTGATTGTTCAAAAGGAACAATTCATCCATTTGGAACTTCTCGTCTGACAGTTACCACTGTGGTCAACAGTGATGCTCTCAAAGCTGTCTGTTTGTTTTTGTCTGTGTATTTTGTCTATTGTCAATTTATTTATTCTCTATTTATGGCAGACAATAACATTTTGGCTCCTTTGACATTTTTCCAGCAGTATGTGCTGCAGAAATGGATGATTGCTCCAACAGCTACATTTACACCATGCGTGACAGATGGATTTTCAGATATGGAACATATAACATATTAATTTAGCAGTAAATGGACTCAGAATGTAGTTGCGCATAAGGAAAAATTTACTTGTAACTAAATGTTTTTGATTAACAAAAGGAACCTGGAAGTAGAAGTGTGAGATAAAACCAACCCACATTTTTTGAAAACTGACACTACGAAAGTTATTTCGGTCTTACAAATTGTTTTTCCACCACGAATGCAGACAGCCCACGCAAAAAATTGATGTGTTGTATCTTTCAAAACAGATGGAAGAAATGGACACACGGACCAGCGAATTGAGACGAGATTGCAAGAGTCTAGATAATCACAAAGATCATTAATGCGAGTCTTAGAATAAGATCTGAACAAATGGAAAATCTGTGACAGAAAAAAGCTTTGGTTTCATGTCATGGACATGGACGGTGGCCTAAAAGGGTGGACGTGCCCATTTTTCTCTCTGTCGTAATCTCCCATTTGCTGAAGACTGTTCCTAATGAGCACGGCTCTATGGGAAAATACGGCAGTGACACAAAATGCTGGCAATGATTCAAGATTTTTAGAGTTGACAGGGAGAAAAAGATATGAATGTGATAAAACAGAAGAGCAGCGGGCTGAATTATTTAGTGCGGGGGCCTACTTTCTCATTTAGGGAAGATTAACAGACAGGCCAAATCAATCTCTTGTCAATCTTTTGCAGTTTTCTGTGAGCTAAAGAATTATGAATAAATCAGATTTCCTATCGCCAATGGGAACTATTCTTTATGTGGATCCCATTTTACTCTCTTTCATACGTAGTCCTAAAAATAAAAAGTGGACACATTTGTTATCCGCGTGACTGAGAGGCATTGTACTGTGGCCTTATCTCGCTTATTCAAATTCCTCCCGAAAGCAACTGCTGAATCGGTCTTACTTACAATAGGGAACAGATTTGTTCAAGTTTTATGTAAAGCATTGCATAATGAGAAAAATATTGCTCTGCCGGACGGATGGTAAGTGTGACCCGGGAGAGACAAACAGTCTATCGAGCACAGATCTTGTGGAACGGTCTATTTGCTGCTGTCCCATCTGTCATGTCAGCAATCTGGCACCTCCACATGACAATTCAATTTAATTTATACAACTCAGCATCCGTGTTGTTCCACCTTTATTTATAGCTCAGGGGGTCATTATTATTATCTCACACTTCATGATCAGCTTGTGACTCCATCCCACCTCAGCTCTTACAATATCAGCAGTCTGAACAACTTGTCCTCTAACAGAGACGCTCTCACACCTAATGACAACACATTCCTATTGAGTCGCAGTGTTGGTTCATTTCCACAAAAGTACTGTTCGGGGATAATAAGGACTGCACTAACACTTCTCTCTCTCTCTCTCTCTCTCTGTCTGTCTCTCTCTCTCTCCCGCTGCAGTCCTTTTGTTGACGGTGAGACAGGAAGCCCTGTGCGTAGGGAAGCTCTCAACTGAGGAGGGAACGGATAAGAACCAAACTTGATAAATTCTACCTCCCGCGCTTCGCACAATACTGTAGATTAATTCACTGGCAATTATGGCTAAGAAGGACTGCTCATCTTTTGCAATTTTTTTCCACATACAGCGTCACATCAGAACTCCACTTCCTTGCTACTAGATAAATTATTAATCAACAACATGTGAAGGACATTACTGCACTTCGCCCTTATAAGAGAAGTGTGATTGGAATGCATCAGTGCCTGCTACACAAAAAGCTCAGACGTATATTCTTGGAAACTCTACCTTCAAGGGCCCCATTTCGGTGATCTATAGGCTCCTATATGGGTCGAACATGAAGTGAACCAATCAGCTGTCATTCCCTTCAAGAGCCACGTGTTCTTAAACGTGGTTCTTTGCTCTTGGCATAACAGGACAGCGAGATTCCTTACAAAAGAAACAGATTTGCTTGGGCACAAGTGGAAAGCATATTACCCACGCAAATCTAGGGTTAAGTCACTCTGGATTCTAAGACCACCTGGACTGACTACCACAAAGCCTCAATGAACTCAATGAACTGGGAGAGCACAGGGACTGATTACTGACTACACACAGGTGAAACACATGAGGCGATTCACAGACAGGAAGTGAAAGTAACACACGCACAAGGGGAAGACACTTCAAAATAAAACAGGAATGGGACGTAAATCACAGGAACACAGACGTGGCAGAATATCACAGTCATCATATAATTGAAGTGGAAAAGAGAGGAGCTGCTTGGGTTTTCTTGCTTAATCAGTGAACGCGAAACACACCAAGCTCGGAAGACTCACATCAATCAACGCTGATGTAACACTGGACATTAAACAGCAAACACACACACCGACAAAATTAATATTCCTGCAAGGCCGGTGGTTCTCAATCCTGCCCCTGCTGTGCTCACTTGGTGCCTCCCAGCCACAGCAGATCTTGACTGGCTAAGCACATGATTTAGCTAATCAAGGGAGGGTATCGAGCCAGAAGAGATGGGAAATATGCAGTGCTGTGCGTTCCCGCTGAGCAGGGCTGACAACCACTCTTTCACATAATTGACATTTTGTGATTTGTGTCATCAAATTATTCTTTTGTTATTGTAGAGATGTGAGGCGATTGATTAAAGAGCACAATTCAAAGTCTCCTTTAAGAGCTTAATTAAAACTCTGTGATTCATCAAGAGGAGTGATCTGTTTGACAGAAAATGTCAAGAAGAGACAACGTGTCAAACTGCATGATTGGAGGAGACAGCAGCCGAGGAAAAATATCCCTTTCACACTGTTCAACACACACACAACAAATTAGGCTGAAATTAAAACTAATGAGCAATTACCCCACCGATGAACTTCTATTAACTTCTGTTTCCTCAAAGCTCTCTGACTGAATCCTAATTTCTCTTTATTTGAACAATCTGCATAAATATGACACCGGATTTTAATTTCTTAATCATTCATCGCATTGAATTTTTCAGCACTGCCAAATAAATTAAGTTTGCATTCTGATGTGCACCCCTAGCAGATAACACACAAAAAACACATTTATCCACAAACAAAACATGGCAGCCTGTATTGTTTCAATTTATTGGTACATTCATAAATGGTTTATTTTCATGCAGCTTCCATCACATGGCTCCGTTACCATACTTATGACATTTTAAAGCTGTTTATTTAGAAAAAGTCGAGTTGTACTCTGCTTGAACCAGCTGCTTGTTCAACACAAAACACAAAAAAAGACTTATCAGGCTTCCTGTGAGGTCACAAATGGAATTTTAACAATGTAATTATTTGCCCACTCACTAACTGTGGTACAGCAAAGACGGAACCTGTGTTTATCCATTTAGTTTAAGAAAACAATATCAATCAGTCAATCAGAATCCACGTTAATTAACATTTAGAGATGTAAACATGATATCATTGTCAAAGAAAAGAGTTCAATTGAATGTTATTCACACAGAGCAAGCTTTAAAATATATACTAAAATCTTATACGATAGCAAAATATATATCTATAATCATTAAATTGTCTTTGTGTATGATGGAAGCTATGAATTCTGCTCAACTAAAGTGCTGGATTAGTGGTGTTTTGATCATTTCCAACACTTTAGGGCTCTCTGTGTTAGAGCAGCGATAGTTAAACATAGGAAGAAGCATCTAAGGCATCGTAACAGAATAAAATGTACAATTTGCAATATTAATGGGGTGATTAAGCAAATGAGATTGTTGAGCATTTTCCATTCTGCAGCTTCACAAATATCCCTCTCAGTCACTGCTGCTGACAACACTGGAAGTTAATATATGGCTACATACTTGACTGAAAAGAGAACATTTTATCTTGTGCTCTCTTGTCAAGATCCCACGCATCAGTTTTCACAGAAAAGATGCAGCCTATTTGTGAACGTTCATCTTTCCTCTCTGTCAGTGACATTTACCGTACACAAGAGTGAAATGGTATTATCCTCATCTGTCTTTCACTCACTCTCTCTCTCGCACACGCACAAACACACTCCTTTACTTGTCTTTTCGTCAGTGTTTGCGTTTGTATGTCTTAAAGTTTATTTAGACAATGCTGCCCTCTAGTGGACGAAAGGGGAACAATAACAAATTTAGTTCCGGTTTAAAAATATACGTACTGTGTTACATATAATACAATAATAAAGATGATAGGTCGTTTTAAAAAATAATTTCAAAGTAAGCTTACTTAGCATGCTACCACGTGCTTTCTCCTCCGGTAAATTGACTCTCTGAACCCATGTTCATTCTTTCTGCTCTTCGAGAAAAATGTCTTTTGATGGGAGTCAACCCCTTCGTATTTAATGTGTAATTCAGACACTAATTTTCAAAGCCAGAATGAAAAGCAGCGGGGTTTCTGTAATTGACTGTCGTCTGTAATTGATTATTATAGCACCCTGCTGCACAAAAGAATAAAACAGGTAAATGTGGAGCAAGAAAGGATGATTAAATGTTCTGTTTTGTGATTTAATATTAAACGATAAGAGACTCAAGCTTGGAATAACTTGGGCATAATCAGTAGTTAAACTAATGTCAAACATTTGAAATAACCATCAATAGTTGCCTTATTTTCTGCCCACCATTTAGTGATAAATCTTTTTTTTTAGTATTAAAAAACATTTCATAAGAAGAATAACGTGTCGGTCCCATGCAAATCTGTGGGAGCGATACAATTAAAAACTGGAGTCGACGTTCTATACGTGCCCTTCTGGGGTTTTCCACTGCACTAAGCACTTGGGGATGTGAACGTTACCTTGGAAACCAGCCAGACTGATGGAGTGTATGTTCCAATTAGAAGAAACCAGTGATTACTGACTGGAAATAAGCCGTAGGTCACAGGTGACAACATTCTAGACACCTGAAATATTCACTGAAATCACGTCCACCGTGCTCGACCATGTGTGTTTCATTTGCTGTGAAATAAGAATTATGCACGGCATCCTTGTCGTATTATCAGTGAGAGACAGATATAAGATTGTTTCATTTGTTTTTATTTTTAGATGTTTTGATTAATCCGTGAATGTAGAATGTAGAAAATGACATTTTGGTGCCATTATGCTAGATTTTAGCTGACTAATGCAACATTTACAACAGGGAAAGAACAGGCAAATTTGTTCCACCGAGCAGAAAATGAGAGTGTTTTATCGGTTTTGTGGCATGTAAAAAGGCCACTGCGGCTTGTATGTCACAAGTTGACAGAGTTACAAAGAGTTCCTCCTGATGTGTGGATTGTTCTTGCCCAGGCAGGGATCTACACTGCTGGGGGAGGCTGGGGTGGACCTGCCACAGGAGCTGCAGGAGGCCTGGTCCACCTTGTAGGAGATGGAGTTATAAAAGACCGGGTTGCTGTGACAGCCTGTGAGTTCGCAGTTAGATGGAGGGGAGCTGTCATAAACGTCCAGGTCACAGCATAAGCAGGACAACCAGGCACTGCGCCGGCTGGTCTCAGGAGGACTACGGTGCTCTCCTCCCTCTGACACCCTCGCCTTGCCTTCATCATCTTCTTCTTCTTCTTCTAGAGAGGGCAAGAGGTTCATACAACTGGTGCCCCCTTCCATGGGCAGCGTCAGGTTGCTTCTGCTGGTGTGGCCATCTTTCCCTTCTTTGTGCTCTGTATCAGCAGATTCTCCATCACCGTCTGATGACTCCCTGTCTGGCTGCATCTCCTCCTCGTCTACACATTCTGACATTTTAGGCCGCGCCCCCTGCTCTGTATGTTCCACGGGCTCCTCTGTGTTAATAGTGAGGAACCGGAGGACCACCAGGTTAAGAAACGCTCCGATGACGGTCAGCCCAACCAGGATGTACATAAAGCTGAAAGCCACATAGGGCGACCGCTTCTGAAGAGCGTCTTTCTTCTGTAGAGCCACAAAATCCCCAAAACCTATCGTGGTGAGGGTGATGAAGCAATAGTAATAGGCATGGAAGAAGGACCAGTCCTCAAAGTGGGAGAAGGCTGCTGCTCCTATACACAGGGTGCTCATACAGGACAGAAGACCCACCAGGACCATGTTCCCCATGGACACCTCTGTCTTTTCTAAGCGAATGCACTGCTTGGCTCGGTGCAGGAGGAAGCGAACAAAAGTGTTGATCCTCTCGCCCAGGCTCTGGAACATGACCAGTGTCAGGGGGATCCCCAAGACCGCATAAAACATACAGAAGGCCTTGCCGGCATCTGTGCGTGGAGCAGCGTGGCCATAACCTACAAAGTCACAGGAACAGGTCACATTCTTTAATAATACTAATTCATATACGACAAGCCGAGGAGCTGCAAGTTTAGTCTCTAGTGCTTGTGAAGTGTTTGGATAAATGTGATATTCCACCCAAAATATAACTTTTTTAAAAGTTAAAGTACCAAGCCTCTCCTACAGCAGTTTAATATGATCCAAATGATTATTATGCTAAAATATACAATTGAATACCCAATTTTTCTGTCAGAGTTTGCTGCTTTCTCTGCGTTGTGGATATAGATCCCCGCTGGAATCCACTGATTCACTGAATCCTCGCTGGCAGATGTACTTAGTTCATAAGATGTCGGTATTTCATTGGGAACCATCTGAGAATGAAACAACTTTAAGAATAAGTACAGCTGCTGGTTTCAGTGTAACCTGTGTAACACATCACGTGACATTAAAAGTCAGAGAGGGACAAAATCTACATTACTTTATTGATTTTATTTTGAAAATACTCTTTATTACATCTGTATGATGTACTGTCTAAGTTCCTACCGTCCATTTTTTCTGGTTCTGAATCTCTGTAAACTTTGCTCGTTGTTTGAATGTTTCTTTAAATGATCGTGTCTCACAACTTTGGTCCAGCCTCTTGCATTTTGTTACTGCAGACTTCAATAACAAATTAAAGTTCATTTATTGAGATGCCTATTTGTACCCATTACAAAAGGCACCACCATATATATCTCTACAGTATGTACTGTATATATAAAAAAGGACATGCAGTGCAAAAAACAACAAACAAATAAGACTTATAGATATGATGCATGTGCAACCAATACAATGTTGTCTACTTTCAATCATTTGGAATTTTATGTATAAGTTTCCAAAAAGCATCAAATGTATCAGGATGCATTATGGGGGATCAGTATAAAATGTTAAGTAACATATATGGAATAAGGAGGAATTTTCAGGGATAATAAAAATGGTACAGCTTGAAAAAAGTAAAGGTTACTCTGATGATTTTAGGATTTCAAACCTCAACGTGTGGGTAACTCAATCTTTAATGGATTACTAATAAATAATCAATTCATTGTATATAAATTGTTGTTTAATGAGACATTGTCATCTATATTTTTATATCGGCTCACACTGACTCCACTTTCAGGCGTCGCAGCCCCCCTTTAACTAGAGGTCCCAGGACACGCACAAACACAAACACACACACACACCTTAGTCCGAGGCGCTGGTTTAGGGTGACGGTAACCGGACAAAGCTACTCACCGATCGTGGTGATGACGGTGATGGCAAAGTAAAAAGACCCGGCGAACTTCCACTGTCTCCCGGCGCGGTGCGGCTCGGACTGGAGCACCACTCTCTCGATCTCCATGTAGTCGTCCTCGCTGAAGTCGTACTTTTTCTTCAGCTCGCTCAGCCTCTGCTCCAGCATCTTTTTCCTCGACGTCTCACTCTCTGACTCCAGCGCGTCAAACACCGCGGCTCCCACGAGCAGGTACAAAATCATGGAGAGGATGAGGGAGATGGTCCTGATGTTCTGCGCCTTCATCCTCACCTCCGTGCGCGCCGACCAGACGGAGGCTGCTCCTGCTGCTGCAACTCGGAGGGGAGGACGCGCACACACGCATCGGGACAAGAAGACGCGGGGACATGTCCTCACTTCATCCTGGTCGAGGTGATGTGATTGACGTAGCCTGGGCCCCTTTTGGCCTCCTTGGATTACAGCGGAAGTCCGTTTCCTGTTGAAACTGTATCCTGTCCTATTTATCGAGGTGTGATCAGGTGAAAAGGCACCAAAGCGCCGGTCAGCATCAGACACCTGAGCTCAACAGCTGGCAGCAGCTTGGCTTTCCACAGGTTATTACTGTGCTCGGAGGTGATCACATGACCTCTTTACAAAAGCAGCCTGAGCTGTTTTCACACGTGGATCCACGCTCTGTTTACAGAGACTCAGTCCAGCCTCTTGGCAAGACTGTTGGATTATTAAAGTGAATCTAAAATGTATTGATTATAACAACCAAACATAACCATATTAGAATTACAATCAAATTCAACTCAACGTGAGGATGGGAGTGTTGTGAATAAGGTGTGTGCATGTGTGTGTGTGTATTTGTGTCACAGCAGAAACAGCTGGCCTTTCCATACTTTCCTCCCCTGATTATTTTGCTCTGTGAAGCGTTCATGTGCAGAGTATTCACAATATGCTGGGCCAAAGTATTACTCTGAGTGCTGAAGCATTATGGTGGCAGCGTTGACCTTTATCGAGCACACTTAGTCGCTGAGTGATCCATTGAGCCTTCATCATTAGTCCAACACACTGACTGAGCAGAAGCCGGCACGAGAACACAGCAGGGATGACTTGTGCCTTGGTGTGTAACGTCTTTTTGCTCTGTAATATTCAAATTGGATACACGGCAGAGTAAGCAGCAAATAGGCTGACTGCTGCAACACCGGGATTAATTCAGCTTCAGGTCCCACCTGAAGTTTCCATCTATCTCTGGGACTTATCCATGCACTCGTCAGACCATAAAGACTTTGGCATCTGCCTTTAAAATCCAGGTGTTTTGTTTTCGTTCCATTTAACGTATGGGTTTCTCACCTCCACAGGCAGTAGAGCGCCGCGTCCAGTTTTAGAGCAAAAAAGTAAAAGCTACTCTGAGAGCAACGGTGAAGGTTGCAGATAAGATGATTTTCCCCTCTGAACAATTATCTCTCTGAGAGATAACAATCTTCCCAACGTCCACTTAATGAGCACACAGTATAAATTATTATCATTCAGGACCATTTTTTATGTGAATTTCACCTTTAGAATAGCTAAAACAAATAATGACTCATAGAAAAATGTTGCAAAGTCACAACAGGCTCATCAATTCACAGGTTTGAACTGTGCAGTCCTTGAGAGAGACGTGTGATGTGTTTTAAAATAAAGAACCCACGGTTTAATGACTCCAGC
Source organism: Brotula barbata (assembly GCA_900303265.1). Classification (NCBI taxonomy): domain Eukaryota; kingdom Metazoa; phylum Chordata; class Actinopteri; order Ophidiiformes; family Ophidiidae; genus Brotula; species Brotula barbata. The sequence continues at coordinate 77,415 of OMNV01005067.1, read as the reverse complement.
AGTGCCATCCATGAAGTAATGATGGCCTGTTATCTGATGTACCCATCTCATATCTCTCTGCTCTGCAGGATGGCTCGCCAGATTCATGCGTCTCTCTATCTTGCACAGGAAGACATTAAGAGCAGGATGTCCATCGACTGGGGTCGTTGTGCCATCACTGTAGAAAATGAAATGTGGATATAATCTGCAAACATCGTGCTATCTTTACGAGTGGTGCTGGCCTCAGTCGCCCACTCTTATCAGCGCCTAAAGACAGACTTTATGATGATTATATAGGCTCATGTGACCTCTTTTTAGGCTCAGTATGTGCATTATATGAGCGAGCAAAGTGTTTTGGTGAAAAGTCCCCAGAGTATCAGAGCGACACAGGCTTGAACTTTGGCAGCTAATGTGAGCAGTCCTTTGAACTTATTAGCCAAAAGGGCAGACACACACTCTTGAATTCCACTGCAGCAGGAACAGGAAGAAGGTTGGCCCGAGTGACTGAGCAGCACTTTCTACATAAACTAAAATAAACCGTGCCTTAACTTTTCAAACCAGAGAAATATTTATATAATTCCAAAAAAATATTTCTATCAAGTCAATATTACAGGTGGACAAGTACTTCAGCTTTATTTCTCAGTATTTACAGCTCTAAAGTAGCCGAGGCTATGACAGCTTGATATTGATCATTCTGTGCACTAATGCGACATCATTACCCTGACATATTAAAAGTAGTTTGTGTTGGCAATTTTAATCTCACTATCACCAGATAACAAAATACCTTGAGATCATAACTTTTGCGTGTCACTGATTATGGCTGCACATTTAATTTGATTTTTTTTTTTTTTTTGCCCGTCACATGCCAGGCGCTCGTGTGTTTTCTGTGTGAAATCAGATAATTAAACTCCTGTCCAGTGAATCCTTAATATCAGTGGAGAGGCAGTTGTAGTTACAAATCAAAATTAACAGAGATTGTTCCCTTTATTTGGAAGAGTCGTGGATAATTCAATAATGTGAAGTGATAAGAGACATTATAAGCAATCCAATCTACAGTTGCTGATTCCTCTGCCTTCAAGTTTGAAGTCCATCCATCTTGGACTTTGGATAGATTTTGCAGTCTGAGCAGGTTGTGTGTGCTATATGGTCATGTTTTTATCATTATTTACCGCTTCACTGCAGTGTTACATGTACAATGTTTGGTTTACAGTTTTTATGTGGAATATTGGGACGTAATCTGCTTTTTCTGCAGGAAAACAGGAAACTACTTACTCAGTGGAACACACAAGACATGCAACTAAGTCTGTGTGTGTGTGTGTGAGTGTGTGT
>OMNV01005067.1:57087-75406 GCA_900303265.1 Brotula barbata | reverse complement strand
CATTTTTGGTGGAAAGTCTCTACCGAAGCCGGACGAGCGCGAGCTTCCCTCCGTGGTTTGCCACGAGCCGCCGGCCCGCGAGCCCCGCGAGCCCCGCGAGCGTCCCTCCGTCGTTTGCCGCGAGCCCCGCGAGCCCCGCGAGCGTCCGACCGCAGAGGAACGACAAAATGAAGGGAAAGTACACGAGTTTGACAGCAGAGAGTATCGAGTTGAAGTAACAGACGAGTTTTACTGTGGCTATGACTCAACATGGGACACTGAAGAGACAAACTACGAGGGGACCGACAGAGAGCCCGTGAAACCGAAGGCGTACAACTACGTGAGTACACCGAAGGCTCTCACCGAAAGCGGCCTCACTTCACTGCGTCCATGACGTCCCTGAGTGTAGAGTAATATCCTTCATTTTACTGTAATATTACCTCGTAAGTACTTAAAAGTGCTGTAAATTAGATTTAGTCATGACATGGTGCGTCAAAGTGCATTATGTAACGCCCGACTCTTATAGAATAGAATAAAATGCTTCCATATTTTTATGTTATTGGTCACCCCTGTGTTTGACCCTAGTTGACCAGTGTTCCAGCTGGGGGCGGGGCTTCACTTGGGGGGTGGAGTAACACATGGAACAGAACTAAACTCTGAACCAAACTTGGTGTCATTAACCTCTTTATCTCTCAGGGAACCACCGATGGATCCATTTTCATAAAGTTTACGTTTTGTTGAAATGCACATTTCCAAAGATAACAAATCATGCAGCAATTAACGATTATTTTGTTAGTCGACGAATCTGGCGTCTGTCTCTGTCAGCCTCGCCACAGACTGTCAGATGCAGACATGGATAAGGCGTACAGATAATGGAGGGACGGATGGATGAATTCTGAGGAAAAACTGACAAATCTTTATACTCTGAATTTTAAGAAGAAGAGGCAGAACTAAAACAATCAGAAAAAAAAGATGTCAGAATTCTATTCTTTTCTCAGATATGTACTGCTTTTAATCCTCCTGCATACTGTTGGACACAAAAAAACAAAATAGGTCACTGATATGAGAAGGCCAATTAAGTTGATCAAAAACCTTTAAATAATCCTGAACCGTTTGCCTTGTGTACTCAATATATTCACCAGTGTTTAAGGGGTTAATAAAACCTGAAAGTGAAACGATAACAAAAGCAGAGCATAAGAAAAAAGAAACTATAAGTGTAAATGAAACACAAACATAAAAACTGAATACAAATTTCTGTTCTATTTTTGAATGTTCAACCCCCTGTAACCTTCAAATTGCTCAGTAAAACAACAATTTTCAATGGGAGTTTTCATCTCTCGTCAAAGGACTTTCAGATTCCTCCCGCTCCAGATAACAGAATTTTAAGGCTATATTTCAGGGTTTTCAATGTTTATTTAATGTTTATTGTTCCAACTATTCATGACTTTATTGTGTAAATTTACTGTGCACCAACAGAGGTTTGACAGATTCAAAAATGCCGCAAGGGACATGCAGAACTACAGACACGACTATCCTTTTAAGGTATTATGCTAAGAATACACACATACACAAACACAATATCCCATGGTTAGGCTTAACTATTTTCACTAATTGCACTTAATATTTTTTTTTCCCACAGTTGAACAGAAACATGTGGAATCAAGTAAGTACACTTCACATTATCTATTGCTTAGTTTAAATAAATTCAGTGTCTTCAGTATCTTCATTTTCTGTTCAGCAGGGTGATCAGTCTAATTTGAAATTCTACCTTGGACTGAGGCCCTCTGCACCTGATGGTAGGCCCACGCTAGCTCTACATTGTAATTATGTTCAGTGTAAACGCGGGCCAAGAAACAGGTTTTAATCAAGTATTTGTAATAATCTTGTATCACTGTACATCATTTAGTTTTTCTGTGTACTGTAATTTTTCAGGTGTCTACATAAAAGAATTTCACACTGACTGGCATGGAAAGTATGACCAACTGGAATATGTACACACATATATTCAGTGGTAAGTTATTCTGTAATTATGGCGGTAATGTTTAATGTTAATCACCTCCTGCGCATCCAGTTCAAAACAAGAATTGTTTTCTTCAAGGTTGTTCCCACTGCAGGAACCTGGGATGAATAGTCAAGCCAGTGAGCTGACTATGGAAGAAATTAAGGTAACTTAGAACCTGGTGACCAAAGGATAAAATGTCAGATAAAGTGGGTCACATTCTGATACAAGTTCAACCGTTCCTTCAGGGTTTTCTTCAAAGCAACACCGCTAAGGACAACCTGTTGGAGTCCTACAAATTGATGTTGGATTTCTACGGTATCGAGTTGTGCAACAATGAAACAGGAGAGGTCAAGAGGGCACCCAACTGGAGAGAAAGATTCCACAACCTAAACCAGTTAATAGCCACATATTTTACTGAAATGCAGTGATTGGTACATATAAAGTTAACTCACTGAGCAATAATTTTTGATTTTGGCCTTTTTTGTATAGAAACACACATAACAACCTGCGCATCACCCGTATCCTGAAGTGCCTTGGAACTCTGGGGTTCAAACGCTACCAAGCACCGTTGGTTCGCTTCTTTCTGGAGGAGACTCTTGTCCATGGAGAACTGCCAAATGTCCAGGATAGTGTACTCAATTACTTCATATTTGCTGTCCTTGACAAGACAGAACGCAGGAATCTGATCAATTTTGCCTATCTGAACTATAATCGTGGAGATGACTTTGTGTGGTGCCCAATGAAACTGCAGAGGACGTGGTCGATTCCCAGCTGTGACATCGAAATGCGTTGTGAAGATGACACGCAAGATATGTGATCAGATGCACAGTGGACACCACTCTTCAGATTAGCAAAGAATTTAATGAATAAACTAACAAGACAAAATTCTAAATTGATATAAAATTTCTTTACCTCAACGTCACCGTTCATATTCCGGTATACCCAAAGTACTGATTTGATATGATTAACTTTAATTTGCAGACGGTGGGGAAGAATGAAGAAATTGGATTTTTAAGAAATAGTGTCTAAAAAGCAATTCTAAAAATATAGAAAATATTCTTCAAATCTAAGAACGTAGCAAATAAGTCTGCCAGTTCAACAAGATAGCTGGTAAAATTACAAGATTAAGCCAAAGACTGGGCATGAAGTGAAGGTTTTATAGTACTTTGGTAATGATGTAATGATGTATATCTCTCCTGTGAATGAGGACAGCAGTCACTGAGAAGAATTTAGACCATCTCAAGGCACAGAAAATAACACTGTGATGAAGTCTAACATGACCAAAACAATGCAAATTAGCCCTTCTGACACTGTGCAATATATCTACTTTTTTAAGATGTTGAACAGTGAATAGATAGAAGAAGAACAGAGCAGAGAGTTGGATGACATGCAGCAGAGGGCACAAGTAAGAATTGAACCCACACAGCTGTATTATGTGTCAATGACTCTACCAGGTGAGCCATACAATCTCACTTGTTACAAATTGGGACAAACAGATGTTTGAAGGAAAGTCAAGGTCAGGTTAGACTTATTTGTTTTATTTTTCTTCCAAAGCTTGAATATGTGTTGGTGTGGTTGTATTTGCTGTGTAATTGCCTGTTAGGTATTACACTTTATAACGGTCATTTATAAAGATAGTTTTTAGATGAAAAAGTTAATGTGTGATGAGTGGATATATTGTATTTCTGTACTTTTTCTGAATTCATTTTTGCGCATGTATGTAATTAATAAAAAAAAATATTCAGCTAAGTAGCACATTACTACAGGTAAAAATCAATAACTTATAAATAGCAATAACTAAGACTGATTGATATAGATGATATTTCTATAAAACTGTAACAGATATTGGCCAAATCACATTGTGGTCCTGTTCTGTGAGGTTGAAGTTAAGGATTCTTCTTCCTGAAACTGTCCGAGATCAGGGTTGTTTTTTTATTTATGCTTTGGCTTGTTCACATATTAGTGAATAAAATTTGATTTGGACATTGCTACAGCCAAGTTACCACAGATTATTAGACAAAAACTGATACAAAAATAAAGAAAACTGTGCGAAACAAGTACTCTAAAACAACTTGTCTTCACAACACTTAACAAAAGACATGATCACAAATGTAATCAAACAGATTTAATTAGTTTGAGTTGGAGCTGAAACAAAATCAGGACTTTTCAGTAACAACCATCAATGAGTTATAGCTAAAGCACACATTTGTGCTACGCAATGGCTGCAGGTCTAAGCAGCATAGCTGTAACTTTCACATTTACCATCTCAGATATATGGCTTTAATTTTCTCTACTTAGAAAAGTATGATTAAAAACATCAGTATTTACACAATACATTCATATTTACATAAAGCAAATAAAGTGTTAATCGGTTACATAAATGACTTAAAAATTCATCTGACAGGAGAAACATAATTGTAATGGGACTCAGTAGCCTGTTTAACATACTGTAGTAGAAACGAGCGATGTAAATGGCCTTCAAGATGTTTTTCAAGCGAGATAAAAATATTGTACATTTTAAGTGGAAAAAATAATACGAGTGTTGTGAAACAGGAACACAAGATCACATAGAAACTTACTCAAATACTGATCATCTAATTATACAGTGACAATTTCTCTCGATGTAGAGTCCAAAAAACAGACTAAGATGTGTTTTTGTCATTTTCGTCAGATTTGTTCTCTTTAGGTGTATCATGTTTACTCTCCTTTCTGTCTTTTTTTTCTTTGCTTCTGCTCCTTTCACGACGATCTCTGTCTCTGTCTCTGTCCTTGTCTCTGTCTCTGTCTTTGTCTCTGTCTTTGTCTTTTTCTTTGTCTTTGTCCCTGTCCCTATCCCTATCCCTGTCCCTGTCCCTGTCCTTGGCCCGGTCTTTCCCACGATCGCGATCACGCTCTCTGCTTCGAGATCTGTCCCGTCGCCTGTCTCGTTCTCGGTCACGCTCACGATCCCGCTCTCCACCACGGTTTCTCCCTCTCTCACGATCATTGTCCCTCCTGTCAGAATCTCTGTCCCTGTCCCTACCTCTGTCCTTGTCTCTGTCTCTCTCCCGCTCTCTCCTCTTATCCGTGTCTTGATCCCTGTGTCGCTCTCCTTCTTGCTCTCTGTGTCTCTCTCCCTCTCTGCCTTTACTGCGGTCTCTTTCTCTGCTACGCTCCCTGTCCCGTTCCCTTTCTTTGCCTCGGTCCCACTCTCGCTCTCGGCTCCAACGCTTCCCCTGCCCCCTGTCCCATGACGTCCTGCTGGAATGTGGACCTTCGCGCTCTCTCTCCCCCCTGTGGTCCTCAGATGTTTCTCTCCGGCGGTCATCAACTGTCTCCCTCCGGCGTTCCTCAGGCATCTCCCTCCGACGGTCTTCTGGCATCTCCCTACGACGGTCCTCGGGAATCTCCCTTCTGCGGTCCTCAGGTATCATTCTACGCCGATCCTCAGAAATCTCCCTCCCGCGGTCGTCGGACATCTCCCTGCGACGGTCCTCAGACATGTCTCTTCTGCGGTCATCAGACATGCCCCTCCTGCGGTCGTCAGACATGTCCCTCCTGCGGTCGTCAGACATGTCCCTCCTGCGGTCATCAGAAGGATCCCTCCTGCGGTCCTCAGAAGGATCCCTCCTGTGATCTTCAGACAAGTCTCTCCTGTGGTCCTCCGACAGGTCCCTCTGTCTCTCTTCATTAAGCTGTGAAGGGACAGGGACATGTTCTCTGTGTCCACCATCAAAGCGACTGAAGCGTTCTCCACTACGAGTTTCTACGTCATCTCTTGTAGAGAGGCTCCTTCTCCTCATTTCAGGGGAGTGGCGGCGCCAGTTATCTTCCCTGTGCAAGTCTGGACTGCGTCCGCCCATGCGGCCAGGAGGCGCTATGGGACCCTCTGAAGGAGTTGGCAGGAGTGGCCCACTATGGCGAGCAGGTCTAATCTCATCTGAATGCCTATCAAAACGATACCGCTCTGATCCTCCAAAATGCTGAGAGGTGGGAGCCCTGTTGTCCTGAGAGGGAGGACCTCGATGCTCTTCAAAAGAACCACGGTGTGGTGGTGAAGAGAGTACTCTAGAGCCCCCGTACTGTGAGTGGAAGTGTTGTCCACTCATCTCGCCACTGGGAGGCGGTCCTCTTCTGTCCTCAAACTGGCTAGGTGGAGGTCCCCGATATGCAGGACCTGGAGGAGGGCCCTGGTTGTCTTTATAAACGTGGAGAGGGTTTTGATTCTGATGTTGGTCTACATTAAGCTTGAAAGGGTGAGCAATGTCCTTATTGTACTCTTCTGGAGGGCATCGAGGCTGGTCAAGCGTTTGAAGTTTGGGTCCATGGTCCCCATACTGTGATGGTGGGGGACCCCTAGGCCCTGGAAAGTGTGATGGAGGAGGGAGTCTGTTATCAAAGTGACCAGGAGGTGGTCCTGTAAAAGGTGGAGGAGGACCTCTGGATCCTGGAAAACTAAATGGCGGTGGAGGACCTGTGAATCGTTGTGGAGGTAGGCTGGTCTGTGCGTCAAACCTGGGAGGAGGAGGGAGGCCTGGAGGCGGACCTTGCGGTACAATGTGCTGAGGGCGAATGGAGGGATCAAACATTTGAGGTGGAGGGACTCTCTGGCACATTGGAGGGAATGGAGGTGGCGGTACTCTAGGTGGCATAATATTCTGAGGTGGTCGGGGAGGAGGCTGTTGGTGCTGTGAGCCCGCCCACTGATTCTGATAAGGAGGATATGTAGGAGGAGGTGGGCCATATTGCTGGTTGCTGTCAGATTGCATGGGGGGAGGGCCACGTACAGGTGGAGGGACATGGACAGGTGGAGGGGGTACCTGCAGAGGAGGGGGGCCTGACATTGGAGGAAGACCTTGCATGGGAGGAGGCATGGACATTGGTGGAGGCCTAATCATCAGATTTTGACCTTGCATTGGATGGGGTGGGGGAAAGTTGGAAGGTGGGGAAATGTCAGTTGGAGGTCTGTACTCACTGTCATAGCCGGATGCCAACATACGTGGAATATGATGAGAATGAGAGTCACCCACTATTGTGCTCTGAGTGAGTACTGGGATTGTGGATGTTACAGTTGAAGTGTTAGAGGACATACTGAAATAATTTGATGTTTTATCTTTGTTATTTTCCACATACTCTGAACCCTCAACAGCTTTTAAAATACTGGCAGCATTTGGCCAAATACTGTACTTGTCCATATCTGATTCAGTCTTAGTTGGCTCTGCTTCCTCACTTTTTTCTTCTGGCTCACCCATGGGGTTGACCTGCATATCAGGTTCCATCTGCTCTCCTAACAAGGGAATTGACACCTCAGCTATTTCCGATTCCATGAAGGGTAATGTCTCACTTTTCACATCTTCCTCCTCCTCCTCCCCCGTTTGTGGGCAGTCTGTTAGTTCAGCTCCACTGGTAACCTGTGGCTCTTGCACGACAGGCTGTGGAGGTGGTGTAGAACCTGTAGACATTGCAGGTGCGTCCTCTGGTTCCTCGGGTTCATCAGACTGCTTTGTGCTGGCTGCAGCTTGACGAGGATCCCTGCTCTGTCGAGGATCTCTTCTCTGGTTGATCACGGGAGTGACTGTTGAAGACTTCACCAATTCTTCAACCTTTTTACCAAGCTGCAGTATCTGACTATTGCCCAACAGAGATTTGGTAGGTTGTGTTAAGAGTATGTCTGGGAGTGAGGTTCCTGGTGTCCCTGTGGGTGACATTTGCTCAGTAACTTCTTCTTTCTTATGGAATTTTTGACCCCCAATTTGTTTAAGGTTTTCTAGGATTTTTTGTGCATCAGTCATACATTCAGCTACTACCTTGGCTTGACTAGGGACTACAGGTTTAAGCTCATCAAAGAGTGAGTCATCCTCTGGGTCATACGCCACATCATCAACTTCGCCAACTACTTCTTTAGCCAGCTTGGGGACCTCCGGTTTGCTCAGGACATCAATAGACTTTTTAGGCAGATTGAAGCCCCTACTGGGGTCATACTCTTCTTCTGGGTCATACGGTCGGTCATCTTCATCTTCATCCACCTGGGTGTCTGCATTAATCTGCCCAAATTGCTGCACAATGGGGTCTAGCATTGGAGCAGGTGGGATGGGAACATCCCCTTGATCGGAGGGAGAGTTTGAAGCTTCAGAGTCATGTTTCTTTTTTTTAAAAAGAGTGTCAAGGATGGTCTGAAGAGGAGTGGCAACCGCTGCTGAGGAAGCAACAGATGCAGCTGAGGATGGAGAGTCTTTGCCAGTAAGAGTAGTTGTGTTAGCTGCTTTAAGAGAGGACAGAAAGGAAAGGACAGATGTGGTGGTGCCGGTGCTGCTTGAGATCTCAGAAGAGCTGAGCAACGGAGGTGACCCTGGAGGAGTTGTGCTGCACGGAATTTCCAGACTCTGTCGAGTACTTTTTTCTGCTTTGATAGAGGGCGATGGCTTCGGAAGGCCGGTGTCATCAGCATCTTTGGTCTGACCCTTAAACCGCTTCTCTTCCATTTCCAACTGAACTCCAGCACGCTTTCTGTCCTTTTGACAGATCAACAGCCCAAGTAGAAGATTGGGACGTGCTGGTTCGAGACCTAGAAGATAAACAAGACAAGAACATGAGAAATGCATTTTGCTGTTGTGCACACAATTTTACGGAAAAGACAGTTCAATTTTCTATATAAAAATGGTCAAATAGATTGCTAGAAATATTTCTGATCCAAGACAGCAATAAACATATAATAAACACTAGTGTTAGGTAAGGATTATCAGATAAGTAAAAGTTCTCCCTGAAATTCAAAGGATTTCCTTTTATGTTGTTTTTAGTCAACAATTCAGCAATCACTAAACCTGTTGGAATTTCATTATGAATAAATCATCAGAATGAAAGTACAAAACATCTGTAGAACAGTTGTTGTGAATGCTGTGTGTAGGTCTTAAATAGAAAAGACACATTGAAAGCAATTAACGAAATGGTTAAGTTGCTTCATTGGGCTGCATCTGTGGTCTGTGCAGGCCTGCTTGATGTCCGGCTTGGTGATATACCACCTTTACTTACCACAGATATACCGCCATGTATAGTTAAGTACAGTTTCCTTGCTTTAATGCAACTGCTGATTCTTCAACTAGGGAGTTATGTGAATAAGCTTTTAGTCGACTCAGTGATGTAGCAACAGAAGTATAAGGTCACCTAAGGGTTTAGTTATGTTTAGGTGTGAGCCACGTTTTAAGAAACAAAAGGCCGAGACTAGACTCAAATGGCACCAACCTGCGATGCATAACTTCTTTTATTTGGCAGGTAATACAGAGTCATACACAGGAACAACTATTACATGCACAAAAAGTGTATTCCAGGGGAGAACACAGGAGGTGTGAGTGCCCCCCCACAGTACAAACCTATAAATCAAACAACCTCTCATTTCGACCCCAGCCCAAAAAGGGAGACACTAAATGTACTCACCATTTGTAGTGACAAATGACAATAGAATTGGACAGGAAAACACTGACGTATATACATTTACATTCAACACAAAAATCACCACAAAAGACATTACAAAAACCCCGTAACTGCTTACCTGGCCCATCAAAGGGTAATAGTTTGGATGGTAACGGGTCCTTGGAGCTCAGTGGGATGAGATAAAGGTCTTTGATGCGGCGGTTGTTGTTTGCCACCACACCAAATCGTTTCCTACTGCTAAAATAGGAAAAGAGAGAAACGTATGCCACCTCCTCTTCCTCTGTGGCTGGGTGGAAACGAATTAGACACAGCTCCTGTGATCATATGAGAAAAGAGTGGGAGGACAAATGGTTAATAAGTAGCACAAGGCCTAAATCTTTTCTACAAACTAACTCTGTCTGAACAAACCTTGGAAAGTGACGTTTTCAGCTTCCCAACATAATCCCACACTGTGTTTGGAGATATCCGTCCACCAATATGAATGGTGTCTGGCAAATCCTGCGAAAGAGCGAGAACACTGGTTAAGAAGCTATCACTTATTTGCAACAGCGAATGCTTTGCATTCTCTAATGTGCATGTCTGAATTTATGATTACGAGTTGTCGGTGGAAAAGGTATGGTCACCGGTGGCATTACTGACCTCCTTCAGGTGTTCAAATGATCCAGAGACCAGATAAGCCTTAGTGACAAACTTAGCTACCGACTGCATGTTGATAAATCCTTTCCAGATCTTCTCCTGACCATGGAGGAAAATAGCCGTCTCACCCTCAGGAGGAGGCTCTGTTCCACTGTAAGAAACAAAAACATCATGAGAGTGTGCGTACACAGACTGTATATAATTATAAATATAGCAATTTGGCAAAACTACTTGTGTTTTTACATCAAGTCATATCAGACTCATGTGCTATTCAATGAACCCTGATGATATTCAGCACCTTGTTTTTGCTGGTTTAGACACAGTCGTTGAAGTTGGTGGAGCTGGTGGCATTGGTAGGGGTGCCTTGTGCCCTACGTCCACGGCCACAGCAACTGGAGCGGAGAGTGGCTCTGATGGTGTGGCTGTGGGTTTCTCTAATACACTGGCGTTGACAGGCACACTGGAACCATGTCTGGCCATGCGTGGATCTCTGCGGGTGATGCTGACAGAGGACACAGTTGGAGTTACCAGTGCAGGGGCCTGGGGGAGGGGTGTGAGCATGTTCAGGTCCTCCTGGTAAGGATGAGCCTGGGATTCTAGGACATTTGTCTCCATGCTGGACTGGTGCGATGGCTGCTGGCATATTAGAGGGTCTTGCTGCTGGTAGGCTATAGAGGCCTGTTGGTGAGAGACAGGGGGGGCATCCCCTGACCTGGACGAATGAAATTCTTGTCTGAATGGTTTAGTTTCTACTTTCTTGGTCAGTTTGGTTTTCTTGGCAGGTGGCTCATCTTCTGTTTTCTGACCTAGAGGAAAGGATGAGGGAAAAACACAAATGTCATGTGTTGTACAACTATTAATTTTTTATTCTCTATATGCACCTTTACACCTTGTCCACCTACCTGAGCATATTTTACAGTTCAAGTCAAAAAGATGAGTCCGGTGTTCTGATGTAGTGTCTTTAAGCATGTTGCTGAAAATGTCTAGCATACTGCTGCCACTATTCCCTTCAACAGGCTGAGCAGACATTGAAGTGGAGCAAGACTCCTCCTGATCCTGTGGATGAATGGAAAAAACAACAACATGGCATTGATGAATTGGATGATCAAGCCAATAAAGCCATGTAAACCATTGGTCACCAAGGACCGCGGTCCGGAACAAGATGCTAACCTATCTGGACCTGGACCTACAACTAATAAATGAATTTGTTAGCCAATTGTAGACCACATAGAGACGTTGATGCAACCACTAGGCTTCTTCAACATGTATGACACTGAATCATAACGCAAGTTTTTGACATTATGATGTTCCGGACCTTTGCTTGAGGAAATTTTCTCCATCTGGGCATATTGGAACTTTAGTTGAATACCCCTGGTGTAAAAGTCAGAGTTGATTCTATTTGTGAAACAAAAGAATGAGAGAAGCTTCACCCTTGGACAAAGGCAAAGCTTGACAGAGGAAGAAATTACAGTGAAGATAAGGATAGTCAGCCCATTCATCCATAGTATTCTAGGTTATTGTCTTTATTAGCTGCTGATCTTGGATATAGTACATTGAGAAGCCCATGGAAAGGTGAAAGGTTAGTCAGAAAGGTCAGGAAAGACAGCATGCCACCACTTACTGCAGGAGAAGTCATGCAAGCAGATGCAGTGGTGGCAGAGGTACATACATCTGCATCAGATGTTGATGGAGCCTCATCCACATCCATGTTATGGGGGTCAGAATCTTGCCGGCTCCCCAGTTTGGCATGGGCAGCTGAATGTGCTTTTGCACTGGGAGACTGGGCCTGCAATTGACGACATGAGTATTTAAACAAATGCCTGAACAACACACAAATTGCACTTGTTGTTGGAAATTCTCAACTGCAAGAGACCATCTGACCTGCACCTGCTTTTCAATTAAAGGAAGTAACATTTACCTCAAGAGCGTCGGGTTTCTTCCACTCTGATATCTCTTTGGAAAGCAACTCCTCAGCACTCAGTCTCACTAATCTGAAGGGAGTGATTTCACCACCCACCACTCTGTAGAACAAACCCTGAAGCAAACACACCATACAGTCATTCAGCATTACAGCATGTAGGTTGTCTTGTGAAATCAGTCAAACACGCAGCAATCATTGCCTTCATACACATGACAAATTTCGTACAGACCACAGCAATAGTTGTACTTGAAAGTGAACGTCAACTCACTTTGTTTTTAGGATCCTTCAGGTTAAACATGAGTGTCCGGTATTTGTTCTTGTACTTGCTGTCAGTATTAAGGCAAAGGTTGAACATTTCCTTCTCGATGGCAAACGCGAGTCTTCCCACCTCACTCTCAGTCATCTTTAGATCATCACTGTCACTCACTCTGGTGGGGAGGAGAAAAACAGCATTGGGGCCTCATTATTAAGTATTTCAACATTAAGTGTGTTTCAACAACTACTCTAGACAGAGTGAAAATGGTTTTCACATGTTTTTAGGACACTCACCTCTTAAACAGGATGTCCGTCAGTGAACGGCGAATGTTCTGTCTCATCTGGTTGTTCGGTGGAGGCATGGGGGGCACTGAAGCAGTTGGATGAGGACGGGAAGAAGAGTGGCTGGAGGGAGATGAGGAAATTGGAGACGATGGGACTCTGGTGGATGAGGATTGACTGTGGGATGGAGTGTCCTTTTGTTGTGGTTGCTTCTTAGGAATAGTAAAGTTGGACTTTGTGACCCTCAGTGCTCCAGTGACATGGATGGGACCAGGAGGGAACAGGGGTTTGGCTGGTTTCACTGACTTCGTTGCAGTTTTACTTGGTGGTGTTGAATGTTTCTTGGATGTTTTGGACAGTTTTGAGCTTGATGTCTGAGGAGAAGGCTTCTTGCTCTTTGGGATAACTTTAGCTCCTTTAGTGGCTGGGGTCTTCTTCTTCCCTTTGACTGGTGTGGTTGCTAGGGATGATTTTTCAGCCACTGGTTCCTTCTCACTCTGCTTCTCTTTAGGAGTAGCTAAAATGGACAAAATTAAAAATTTTAAAACAATGCTAACATTCATCATAGCAGCATGTGACTGTGCAATAAGGTTATTTTGTAATGCATTACTTTAGATGTGACACACATATGAAAATACTACATTTCAATTGACTAAAACAGCTCAAAATCACTGAAAGAAAGCAGTAAAATATTTAAGCCTTCATTCTGTGACAGAAAAACAGTAAAAATTATATAGATGTACATTTAGATAATTGTATTGCCACCTAAAGGCACACAGCCCTGTTGGAGCCGTGGATGACACATTGTGCAGCTTCAAGGGTTTTTGTTCATCAATTGTTGGCGATCAACCTCAAGTAGAGCACAAATGTATTAATAAGAAAGACTACTTCCAAGTTCTCACGTGAACCATTGCTTATGTCAACATTGCAGTTGGTTTCAGGCAATGCAAAGATTCCCCATATACATATATGTTCATTTCCAGGTGAGTATTCTCAACCAGACATTTTCTCATTTGGATTTGACAAGCAGCAGTGCTTCCAAGACGAGAGATGTTTACCATTTGCTTTAACTCCATAATCACAGAACTGCATGTTGAGAATGTGTGGGTATCATTCAAGCAACAAAAAGACAAATGAATTAGGATCTTAGTGACAATTTACCCATCTTACAACTTTAAATATTAAAATCCCTCAGATTATCAGCTACAGCTACAAACCTGCACACTTCACAATTAGTTGCTCATTTTCATTCATAGTACACGAACGAGTTCCTCTTAACTGTGAAAATTATGTAAAGGTAACTCAAACTACATTGAATTTAGCAAGTAAACCACCTGTGATGTTTGCCAAATCTCTTTTCTAATTATTAGATGTTACTGGATCTATTGTTATGGTCTGCTTCACAGCTATTTCGCAGAAACCCAATTGGCCGAGCACATATAATAAAATGCACCCATTCAAATGTGACAAGAATTATTTGGGGACAGCAACTGTGCTACAGAGCACCCAGAGGAAAACCAAAATCAATTTCTTGAAAATCACACAAATCCCATCCTACAAAATGAGTCAGCAGAATTTGGCCCATGACAGATCAAAATCGCCAAGTCATATTTACCCCCAGCTGTACTATCACAAAAACAGTGGACAGAATGATCCATCTACTGTATCTGACAAGACACATGACCCGTGCTGCAACTGTGGCCACTATCAATAAAATGCCTTACAGTAACCTTGACGACCTGTTATTAACGACAAAGAAACTGACAAGATAGACATTTCATAGAAACAAACTTTCCGCTCAATCTCCTAAGTGTAAGATGTGTATGGAAAAATTTGGGTGGCCATCCTTTAAATTTGTGTACTTGGTCCTGGTCTTCAACTTTAGTCTTCTGCCGCAGCCTTCATGAACTTCACAGCGGTAACTCCAGGTCTGGTCTATCTGGGCACTTGTGAGTGGTAGATCTCCACTTTGTGTAGACAATCAGTTTTGAATGATTTGAGGTGAACTGGTCAGGGAATCCTACAGCAAGCCAACACTGCTCACATAATCAATGGAGGCATCCAAAAAGCTGTCATATCACCTTTTATTTTCAATCCAGTTTCCCACGAGTAGTGATGCATATGTAGCATAACCAAAAAAGTATGGAAAAAATGTCCTTGAAACAGGATTGTGCTTGGAATGTTTATGCCAAATGTCACAAGCTCACTATGAGCTATAGAAGTTTTACAGGCTGCATAAACATGGGGGGGAAATGTCTTTGACACCTACCTGCTGGAGAAGCAAGCATCTTTTTGAAATCACTGGTTGAGACCAGGATACTGACTCGTATAAACAAAAGTACAGCTAACAACTTGAGCCCTCTCGAACCACACGTACAGGAGTACCCTCACATTCATCCATGCTTTTATACTATGATTGCGATTATGTTAATTCTTACATCCATCATCCTGTATTTTAGGTGAATCAATTCTGGATTACTGAATACTTACCTCGAGCTACATGTTACACTTACCTGTTCTGCAGCTGCAACACATTTGCTGAATAACAAATCTATTACATTATCAAACTCACGAGACTTGCAAGTCATTATTGGGTCTGGTGTGTGGAAGAGTTCATCTTATGAATATTCAAGTGCTTTGATAAATGTGTGGCTCATTTTTAAGTATCAAGTTATCCTTACAACAGCCACATTAATAGTGGGAAAACAACAATGTGGCGTCAACAACAACCCAAGACCTTCAAAGAGATACATACACTTTTTGTTTAACACTGTTGGTGATATGGGTGTAGTCTTTTCTGGTGTTACTGCAATGTAATTATGGTCGCTGGACCAGGATGCAGTGGCTGGTGGCGGTGGCTGTTCCTCGGCATTCTCATCTTCGTCATCCTCATCTGGATCAGGAATGTAATCTTCGTCACTGTCCTCCACCTCCTCCTCATCCTCCTTCTCCCTGGATGTCTTGGTTGCCCTCTTCCCTCTGGCAGCACTCCTCTGGATGATGAGCAAAAACAGACATTTGATTTAATGACACCTCCTTGTGGCAAATATTGTCCTACATGTATAGCCTTTGAAATGTCTGCTTACAACTATCTGTGCTTAGCATTAGAAAGTAAACCAATCAAAGCACACCAAAATGATGACTATACTGAACATGCTCACAAAAAGCCAGCCTAATGTACTGTTCTGTTACGCAAAGTACAGTGGTATCCTTTACTCTCAACTTGGACAAAACACAGTGCTATTTTCTGGTTGTTAATCCTTGGTAGGCATTTTGCCAGGCCCAGCAAGAGTGTTTGTCAGGTAATGGATTGTATCTTGAAATGTAGATGACAATTTATCAAGATCAATGACCCCACAACTAGCATCGTCAGATGAAAAAAATTGTCTCAAATCTGGTTATTGGTTGTCTGCGACATCAACAGCCTTACACTTAAGTTTCACACTAATTAATTTCTCAGTAGTGAACAGCAAAAATCATGTAAGTGGCCAATTTCATGGTGAGGGGCAGACTACAAGAAGAAAAGAGTTATGCTCTTGTTCTTAGCAGCAAGTCAAATACTTAAAACACCCAGCAAAGACACAGAAAAGTGTCACTGTTTATTTACCTCAAATGAGTCTGAGACAAGTATTATTTGCTCCAGTACATTTAAGTACTGAGGGACTACTACACAACTATTACCACACACAAGTTTCTCGAATTCTGCTATGAGATGATAGCAGCAGGGTTTATAACACAACCAATCACATGCAACACCAACAAAAGCAAAATAAATTTGTTGTTGCTGGGAGAGATACAAGTAATAAAAACAAAATTAAAGAAAATATGGAACTGGAATTATGAATGCCATATGCAAGGAATACTCTGTCCCCTATCCGTTATTTTCAACTCCCCTTTATCTTTTCTTCCTTCATAAATATATATACATATATCTCAAGAGGTATTTAGACAGTAGGAACATTATTTACTCATACAATTCATGTTGTAGCATCTATTATCATCTTCCCCTCCACAAACCACATAGCCCGGCTCTGTGGTACATCAGTATCGTTGTGTGTTGTTTCTATAGTATGGAATATAAAATATTTTCTACTTGTCAGTTTGTACTTTTTATTCACTTCAGTGCTTTTGTCCAGAAGGTAGGAATGATGTTGTTGATGAAGTTGTTGGTCAGTGGGTGGGCCATATCAAATCCTCTGAAGCAGCTCTCAACTTAGTCAAATGGCATAGGCTATCATCGCAATTCAAACTTCATTACGACATGTTAAACATACACTATAAAAAGGCATCTCTTTTTAAAGGCAAACACAAAGACATATTGGCATGGAGAAGGATGTGTAGACAAAAACCTCAGAATGGACATTTTTATGACACGTCTTTGTTTTATCCAACAGGCTTAAAAATGCATACAGGATAGCAAAAAAGACAAACACTTGCAACTGCCCACTTACTATCTGTGTATTTCAAAATGATCCATCATCCAGACAGACATTGTAACTGGCGACCAGCCATATTTACAATATCGCTCTTCCTTAGGGAAAGAGTTCCTTTGACTTTTGTCAAGATATCACATAATTCTAAACTAGGCTCAACCGCTATGACCAAATGTTTCTATATCTGCTCCAAGTTACCTTTGGTGTAGACTTGGTCTTTGGAGCCTTGGAGATGTCCTGTTTGGGCTCCTTTACATCAGTGATGGACTTCATGGTGGCAGCAGCATGCCTCAGGATGCAATCATTACCACAGTACACAGAATCTGGTTGGGCGTTATTGTCACAGCCAGGCCCGATGCATTTGGGGAGCGAAGAAGCATCTGCCTTCGGTGCAGCTACCTCATCCACCTTGGAAACAACCTTCTGCTCCACCGATGGCGTGGTTATCACCTCTACAGTTGATGCCACTATGTTTGTTATTGCTTTCTGCTCTGCTGTGGGTGCCATCTTTTCCACAGTTGGCGTTGCCTTCTGGTCTCTTTTTGGTTCTACTGTCTGCTGCATTGCCTGCTGCAAGTCAGAACACAGTAAAGGTAACAGCTAATGACTACACTGACGTCACAATGCTAGACTTCTGATTTTGATATTATTACAAACTCTACCATGTAATATTCAGGCCTAAGATCATCTTTTCATCTTAAAAAATTATACATTGTATTTTGGCTTGGAAAATAACAGGCACAATAATTGCCAACTTGACTTTTAGTAGCGTAAAAATTCCAGGAACTGCATTTAATTAACAGTTGATTTTGCCTGCTTGATGGATTTGCCATATCTTTAGCTATTACATTTGACTGACTGACAGACTGACAAGTTAATGCCATACTCACATTCAAAACTCATTTCAAAATTCAATATGCATTTTAAATATAGAATTCATTCAACTTCACTTCAGAAGTAATCTTGAAATTCTGATTCTCATGGTGATTCTTAATGAGCTTCTCATACAAACTCAATAATTACACATCATCATGTGATCAGCACTTTCAAACATTGATCTGATAACAGCAGCAGCAAGTGGAAAGGACATACCGGCTGAAAGATCTTAATCTTCTTCTTCCCGGTTGGGTTGGTAGCCTTCTCTATCCTGCCTTTGATGCCCATGTCATCTCCTGTCTTCTCTTCTGTGACTGTGGAGGATGAAGGAGTTCCCACAGAATGAAGGGTTACAGGACCAGAGTTACTTATCCCAACAATGGTGTTAGTTGTCTCAGTAGAAGGGTTGGTAGTAGAAAAAGTGACAGAAGCAGCAGGGGCAGCATCAGCTTTGGGCTTCCCGATCCCCACGCCTGCAGACATGAGAGTTGTGGCAGGCCTGACCACTTGGTTTTTCTTGGCAGTGCA
>OMNV01005067.1:2138-57067 GCA_900303265.1 Brotula barbata | reverse complement strand
TTTCTTGGCAGTGCAGTTGGGGCAAATATAGTCTTCCCCGTTTCTCTCCATCAGACGCCCACGGGCCTCTGTGATGCCCACACAGTCTCCATGGAACCATTCTTCACAGCGATCACAGCAGATCATGAACCTAGAGAACACAGTATACTTCTAGTGCCACCTTTCAAAAAATAATCCTCATAAAACATTCAGTCTGGCTAAAGGCGACCTTTCTAATTTAAACAAATGTGAAGAATAAGTATGAAAAGACAAGTACCGTGTGTAGTGTATTTGACAACTGCGTAACAACACAGAGGAAGCATTAAATGACCATGTCAATATACTGTGTTTAAGACGCTGTAAAGAAATGCAATATACCCCTTAGGTATACACAGTTGTTTGCCAGACCAGGCACTAAATAATAAGGAACAGAATTACAGAGCACTAGATTCAACATACCGTTTGTTGTGTTTCTGCCGACAAATACAGTAAAGTGCATTGGGGTCATATCCTCCATCATCAGACTCAATGGATGATGAAGAGCTAGAGACTGAAGAGTCATTGTCATCTTCATTTTCATCTTCTGTCTGGGACCTGTGTGTGTTTCCTGGAGCTTGGAGTGCTTTGGGCTTTATCTCCTTCTTGGCAGCTGTGGGGCCAGGAGGAGGGGCTTTAACAGTAGTGTTCTTATTGGCTGCCTTCTTTTTATTAATGTAAGTTCTTAGAGGCCCACGCTTCACCATTATTGCTGACGGCGGGTCATCACTCTCTTCATCACTCTCTTTGTCAGTCTCTTTGTCCAATTCCACTTTGTCAGTTTTATCTGCACACTCTTTTTTGATCTCCTCAGTGAGCTCTTTCTTCTGAGAGTCCTGCTCGGATACAGACTGTGCTGAATTTGTACACCCTACTTCTTCAGAACTGGGATCACACTGTATAATGTTTTTCTCCTCATTTTTATCTTGGAAATGAGGTTCAGTGACAGCATCGCCCGTGCCATCCTCCTCATTTTCGGAACTTCCCTCATCTTTAATCATCCGTCCACCTGCTCGGGTCTGTCTGCCACCACGAATCTTCCTCTGGGTTTGTTTCCGTGTACTGCTCCTTGTCCTCCTTTCTGGAGATTCTACCCTATCATCTACAGCCTTTGTCTCAGCGTTTCCATCAAAGCTGGCCTCTGAGGCAGTTTCCGCATCAGTTGGGGTTTGTGAAGGGGGATCGCCACTCTCCAAGCTGGCCGGGGCGCTCTTTCTTGATGCTCTTTTAGCACTGGAGAGGAACTCCTCTAGTTTATCGGTACGTTTCGACTGCCTGCCACTACGACGTACAGGGCAGCGGTTTTCTGAGCTGTCAGTAGTCGCCTCAACTGGCATCTCTCTCTTTGCAATGGTGGACCGCCGGAAACCCCAAGTCTTTTTCACTTCACTTTTGGCCTTACAAGATTTATCCGTCTCCTCTAGCGTCTCATTAGCTGCATTCTCACTTTTTACTGAAAAGTGTTCCCTCTGCACGTTAGGATCTTCTGCATCACCTGTGGTCACAATAAATTAAGGTCAGGGCCAAATTATTATAACACGCAGTCATTACAGTGCCAAGTAACTGCTGAGCAACTTCTTTGTTATCAAGCTCTTCAAACTGTTCACCAAATGTTAAGTCACATAATTGATAAGACCTGACACCACAGTTGAGCCCAGTGAAATGCCCAGCCCAACACCCACAACCCTCATTAACAAGGGAAAAGAAGCTCATCCAAGGTACCTTGAGAGCCGCTATCCATATGGTCCTGGCTCTGCTCTGGCTCAGGAGCTAGAGAGAGCTCAGGGCTCACATTCTCCTCCATAGATGATGGAGTCAATCACTACTTTCAAACTGAATGTCTACAGTTAAAAGAAGAGCACAAGAGACCAGCTATGAGTCACAAGTACTAAGGCTTGCCTCCTTTCACGTAAGAGTACTTTTTGTGCCATTTCATTCAGAGAGTTTAAACTCCAGAAAATGAATTGTTTTACAGTTTTATTCATAGTCTAATGACATGCTTTCAACTACAAGCTGTCTTGACCAGATCTCCTTTGTAAAAGACATTTGCAAACTAAGACATGTTACCTGGGGAAACATGGCATTTATATGAAAACTGCTCATAGGTATTGTATTCTTTTGGGTTCTATTACTAAGCTCTATGCAGTAGCAAAACTTGCGCATATTCATACCTCCAGATTACTTGTGACGGGTAAAAGGGTGCTCCTTCAACCAAAACAAAAGCTTGGTAGTAATCATCAGTCTTGGTACAAGCCAGGTTAAAGGACCTGCTGGATGGAGAAACAAATATTAGGCTAAAATATTTCTGCACCTTGCACATATATAGAGACATCTGTGACAACAGCAGTTTATCTGTAATTTTTTATTGTCATTTTTGTTGTGTTTGCAAATTAATTTTATCATTTCCAGCGGCTCCAACCAACCAATTAAAGTCTCAGCAAATACACGCCTAGATGATATAGGTGTAATTAAGTCCAAAACTAAACTGAAGTGGTTCAATTTGTTTGTCATTCATCAAGTGAACATTCCTATAATCTGCTTCTTTCAGCTCGTCCAATATCAGATTTTTTTTTTATTATATTTTAGGCGTTTCTGCATTATTATGATAGGTACAGTAGAGCAAAACAAGTGAGGGGATGACACTAAAGGCCACAGGTCAGAATGAGACTTGCCCCGCAGCAGTATGTGGTATGCGCTCTAGCAGGTGAGCTGCCAGAACTGTACCCAATATGAGACTTTGAGATTTGTTTAGAAGAAAATTATAAAAAGAACGTTTCACAATGGACTTTCAGGATTGTTTTTTTTTTTTTTTATTCACTTTGAAGAGCTCTCCATCTACACCGTGCAGTTATTCAAAGTTAATGCAAATGAATAACACAGATTAGGTAGATGGGCAAAACTGCGGTGTGTGAACTGTTTGATATCCCCAATGATTCCACTGAAACATGAAATGGTTTTAAAAAAAAACTGCATTCTTTCATATTTACTAATCAAATTCAGTTAAAGGTGCATTATCATTACATCAACCTTTGAATGGGGACGTTGAACAACAAGAAGACAAAACATCCAAGCACAAATTGATATAAACGATTTTCCTCCAATGGTGTTCCTGTGGTCACGGCACACTGCCACGTGAGGACAACGGTTACCAAGATGGGTGGGAGGGGCCCCAACACGAAGCTCAATTTAAGGACTTACGCTTTAAACAATAAAAGTGGGTGAAACGTACACAATCCGTGATACATTTGCCGCAAACGCTAACGTAATGCATAATAGTATGAATATTCAGATCCGACTACTGTTGATCTTCTGCAGTGAAGCATTGCTAGAGGGAAGCTGCACACGGCCCTCGCGTGCATGGACTACTAGCCCGACATAACCATACATAACTCATACACGGCGTTTATCACAGATGGGTTGTAAGCATTCACGAAATTTGATTACGAGACACTGAAATTTTTACACCACCATAATTAGGTTATCATTTACATCGACCATTTGAGAACAACTTATTCCTGCAGCATTACAACCAAGCCGTCTGACAACTGCCGCTGCCTAAACTGTAACCTATACTTCACGGTAAATCTCTGCAACACGTACAGGCGTGTTTCATGTTTGGAAATTGGTATTATTCTTCCATATTACCTGACGAGACTTCGGCTGTGTACTTCAACACATTGCACATTGATCAGTTGAGTGTGGCTAAAGCTAATAGCCACTACTAGCATGGAACTATGCTAACTAACGTGAAGTCAAACTACTAACAAATGCGGATCTCTTCAAACGATGCACAAAACTCACATGAGTCAACCCATGTGATACACAACTTCAACAACGCCCGCTTCTGACAAAAATCCAAGTATCAGTTGTTATATGAAATTATTTACGTCGTTGAAACAGTAAACATGGCCAAGCTACGCTGGAGTTAGCTGTTAGCATCACGTTCAACCTTGCCTTGGAGGTTTAGGCCCTTACCCGTAAACCCCTGCGAGAAGAAAACAACGAAGACTACTGGCGTTACATGCACACCCAACATCCCACACATTATATATTTCACTGTAATTCACCCACCTATTCACTAGAAATGTCGATGATGTGTCGTTGCTCTTTATTCGGTCAGTCCTCCATTTTCCATTCCCGCTAGCGCTAACGCAACTGCGGGAGCGTCCCCATCGACAACCCTGACGGAACCACGTGACTTAACGGAAGCCGCCGAACATGATGTCCCCAACTAGACCACACTTGAAGCGTGGAGTGCAAAGACATTTTATGTGTTGATTTAATTTGATGATGCAATTATCATCATGGAGCCCAAACAAACAACACTGTAAATTAAAATTACCTCAAAAGAAGCGAAAGAGTCGGACCAATTCGTATTGGGTTTGACGTAATATTGGTCGTAGCGTAACGTTGGGACGCTCGGGTAGTTCCGTACATAACGTGGTCTCATCAGATTTGTCGATAGAGTCGCTCCCAATTGACTGCGGCAGATGGCTGACGGCGAACAGAATAACGCACACATTTGCGCTCTGGCGCTCCTACTGGCCGGGAGGGGAAGCGCCGTAATAAATACTCGGGCACGTTTGGCCTTTGGTCAGCCTTGAAGGGACTCAGGGGCAGCGGCGCCTGCACAAAGACATTGTGGGGCAGGTGGATGAGGTCTGTCAAAATATTCGAGTGGCACAACCAAGAAAGCTACAAAGCATAGAGGAATTTCAGGGATACAGAAGTTACCTATTTGGATGAACTAGAGGTCTAAGGGGGCACTATTTAGTATGTATAAAAAAAGTGTGTAATAGTTATTTTACCTGAAGTTGGAGCAAAGTCTTATTTGGACTATGTAAAACATAACTGTGAATGCTAAAGATTACAAGTCTGAAAATAATGTCTACAGAGGGTATCGCTAAATAGATATACAGATCTATAGCTATTGAGCAACCATTAAAACATTTATGCACTTTAATGTCCTTTGTGTCTAACATGCATACTGGTACAGATACATTATCATACAGGCCTTTGAGAAACTAAGTTTACAACACACGGGCAGATATTTATCATATGAATGTTCCCCCCATGGTGTGCATCGTATTTACACCTTTCTGCTTGTAACAGATCTAATCAAGATGCAATATAAAATGCACAGCATGTTCTGCAAGCATTTACTACCTTGCACTAATGTGTGCCTGGAAAATCCAGACAACAGGAACACATTTTAATGCAACCTCTAAACAAGCCGTATTTTTTTGCCCCGGCTGAGGGTGGGTGGACTTTTTAGCATAGATGGTGTGACTTGAGTACATCACACATACATCTAATAGGTTTGATATCTGAAAGTTTCTAAAATAATTCCTGATTTCTTATACCTTGACCAGGCCACGAATGATTAATCCACTGCGTTTAGGCCTAACCTGGACGCTTTGCGTTGCATTATGACCATGCACTTCATTACAACCTTGGAACAGGATAGGGGGGTGTTGTGAATGGATGATAGATCAAACCAACACCAGAAGTAATACTTCTTGGTTAAATAATTTGAAATGTAAACTTTATGGTGCAGAATGTAAACAATACTAGTCAGTGTCTTGTTGACAAAATATAGTTTTATCAACACTGTAAGTAAAATCAAAACCAAAAAAGGTTGTAGAACAAACATTACATACTTTTTGTGAGCAAACATTTGTCAAGACTGCAGTCTGGGAATCAAGTAATTTCACTGTGGCAATAGCAGTAAAGATTCATATTGACTGCAGAGACCGGCTAGGAACTAGTGTTAAGGTATACTGTACATATAACTCTACATTTAAATGATCAATCTGCTTTAGTGGTCATTTCAGTACAAATAATCTGTAATTTATTTTACAATATGACTGGAGTGAGGCAGAATATGAATGTTTCATCAGTTACACATCAAGGGTAGTTTTTCTACATTTTCTGCTGTCCACTGAGCAGTACAACATATTTGTATTTCTTATGTTCTTTGAACTCACAGCAGGAACATTATATAACAAATAATTTAACATACGATATAAAATAAGTAACTTACAGACATTTGCGTCAACAGTCCTAAATCAAAAGTTGAAGTGGCTTTGTTTATGGTTTATGATGCACTGGCATGCTTTAATGAACTTTATACTGACAGCTCTGCAAAGGAGTGGGTGAATACCCTGTATGCATACGCACTGTATATACTTTTAAATTCTCCTTCTAGAAGATACAAACTATTTGCTGTCAGTCACGTTACTACATCGACAATTGGAGAAACACAACTGTGCACTGGGTGCAGCATGTGAGCCTGGAAAGGCAAAGAAAAATACTGTATAAATAAAGAGCATCTGGAGTTTCCCCATTAACAGCAGCTTTTACAAAAAAAGACTACACAGACATACAGTATTCCCATAGTGAAAAAAATCTACATATTTACATCTTTAGGTGGGATAAAATGGGTTATGACATAGTGACTGCGACACTGTCAGCGCTCTTCTCCACATCATAGTCTTTGTCTGGTGGTGCCGTGGCTGCTGTGTCTCTGTGAGGGTTCGGCCCACAGCTTGACTGTCCTAAGCTTTTGTTTGGGAGGTCCACTGTGGACTCGGGCTCAGGTTCTTGCGGCGGGGCTGTCGCTAGAAACAAAAGTGTCACATTTAATGAACCCAGTTTTAAACTTTGTTAGTGACTATGCTGGTAGGACTGAAAAAAATGCTGTTACCTGACTGAGTACAGGACTTCATGTGTTCTGGCCAGTGGGCTTGCTGACAGGGGTAATCACAATAGCTGGTGTTCCAGCAGCAGTAGAAGATGGCTTCTTTCCTGCAGTTGGCACACCACTGTTTCTTCTTTGTCTCATCCACTGCCTGCTGCTTCTCCTGCTCCATCTGTTTCTTCACCTCAGCCACAAGCCTCTCTCTCTCCTGCTCCAGACTCTGCCTCATCTCTGCCATTGTCAGCTCTACATCAAAGTGCACAAATATGAACAAACACACAACAACACTACAATCTGTTCAGCATAGAATTGTGTTATTTCAAAGCCTAAATTATCACCGAGATTGTGCTTCATTTCTGATAATTCTTGTTGGTGCAGCCACTGTAATTTTTCTATTTCGATTCTCAGTCTTCTTATCTGCAAGAAACAGGCAACGCTCATTTAATTTTAAGACTGTTAAAAGCAGAACAGTATTCGCTCTGAGGGCTATGAGCAAATTCACCCACCTCTGCTATTGTATTCCCTGAAGTGCTTTTAGAAAGGTCATTGTAGATTTCAGTCATTGTGCCTTTGATTGCATCCATTATCTGAAAGAACAGCAGGGCCTAATCTTCAGATACAGTGTGTCACAAAGGGAAAAAATCATTTATGGGCCAGATTAAAACACAACCTAGTCACAGTGTTTTTGCTTTGTCACCTACAAG
This sequence comes from Brotula barbata, assembly GCA_900303265.1. Taxonomy (NCBI): domain Eukaryota; kingdom Metazoa; phylum Chordata; class Actinopteri; order Ophidiiformes; family Ophidiidae; genus Brotula; species Brotula barbata. The sequence continues at coordinate 49,648 of OMNV01005067.1, read as the reverse complement.
AGCCAGCCACTGTGAGTGCTGATTAACTATATAACACATAAAATATAAACATTTTACACTCTTATCAAATTCACATCAACTGGGCTAAAATAGCTCATTTGCAGGAAATGTATTTAAATATAACACTGTCAGCCTTTCTCTCGTAGTAATAATCAGTGCTAAAGTTACACAAAGTTAAACAATCATTTTATGACTCGGGGCTAAAACATGTCAAACTGGAAACACATTTAAGTAACATTTTACTATACATCTCAGTGATACTAACTTTATTTGTGTACTTGGCAATGTCTGCAGCAACGTCTGCTGAAGCAGTGGGGATATACATGTCTGCTGCCGCTGGCGAAGAAGACGAAGCAGCTGTGCCTAAACTTGATGGTGCCATGATGGCAACAGACGCTGGACTGGTGGAGACCAGGGTGACAGCTGACGTTGATGTGCTGTGCGGAGTGTCTTTTTGTTGAACAGCTAAAGAAAAAAAATGGAGGAAAAAAATCTCATCAACAGGAAATCAACATGGACAAATATCTTAGTGAAATGATCTAAAACTCAAATCAATTTCACTTAAAAATCACACATTTTCATTGGTGTGCTCCCATACTGCGGTTATCTACCTTTAACAGCTTGCCGCGTCTGATAACGTGTGCTCTGGGAAGGCTGCTGTGAGGAGGAAGATGTTGTCGAGCCATTTCCACTCGCTGTCATCTGTGCCTGGCCGGGCGACGAAGCTTGCAACTGTGCGTTTGCCACGGGTTGCTGGTTTTGCTGTACCTTCTGCATGTGCCACTTTTGAGAGGACGTCTGAAACTTGGCAGTTGGATTCCACACCACTGCTCTCTGCACTACTGGCACTGTCTCTCTAGGCAGAAGAGGGCGCTGTTTCTTTAGAGCTGGTGTGGTGGAACCCGAGGAAGAGGCTGAGGGTGGTGTTGCAGTCGCACTCGACACTGTTGCAAGGCTTATGGTTGCAGGAGAGGGAGTCGTGAAAGAGACCATGGTTACAGGAATGGCCACGGGAGACTGAGAAGAAACACTGGAGGGTGTGGAAGGGGCCGTGCTGTTTTGAGATGGGATAGTTGATGGGGTCAAAGCTTTACCTGCAGGGACAGAATACAAAGTATTGATCACCAATACTGTTTTCCAAATATGGAAGAGTTAAAATTCTATAAATGACAAAAGTGGACATTATATCGATTCAGTGTGAACACTAGCTCTTTGTCGTGGAGGGACAATTGAGATGGTATCTCAGGACTGTATTAGCAGATAAACACAGCGGTCTCGCCCTCACACTCACCAGCAGATGGCTCTTTAACGGTGGCGTTGTCTTTTCTGCTTCGCCTTTTCTCCTTGCCACTCTGTTCGTCTCCAAGATCGATAACCAGCTCCCTCTCAGAGTCAGAGTCCTCGACTGGTACCGCTTGTTTCACCTCTTCTTTTTTCTGAGCCTTCTCTCCAGGAACAGGAGAAGCCAGGGGTGCTTTTGTCTTTTCTGTGCTATCTTTTTCAGAATCTGTGTTTGCCGTTTGTTTAACTGGAGCATTTAAATCTGTTGCACTGGCTTCCCCAGCAGTGGACTCTGAAGCCACCAGCGTGTCAGATTTGACCTCCTTGTCCTGGCTGGAGGTAGGCTGATCTTTGAGTCTCGTGTCTGAAGGCTCCTTCTGGCCTCCTTCATTGGGTGCTGCATCTTGGCTGTCTTTGGGCTTTTGCTCCTCATCGCTGGCATACTCACTGTCACTGGAGTCAGATTTGTCAGAATCTTCTGAGTCGCTGTGCTCCACACCCTTGTAGACATCCTCTGAGATCTCATCTATACCTGCAAAGCAACCCAACCCATGGGTGAGGGCAGATCAAACCACTTTCCACGTGTAAACAAGCTGGAACAACCAAAGCGCAAACACCTCAAACTAACTGTCATAATTTATCCAAATACAGCATGTCATATTTAAAGCCACATCCAAAAGGAGGAGAAGAAAAGTTTGTATTTGTTTTCAGATTTGTTGCACTGACCCAGCTGTGCCTTGCAACTCTCAATGGTTTTGTCCAGGTTTAGCTGAAAACGGCTCTTGATTTGCCTCTTAGGAGAGGTGAGGACTGGGGCCCCTTGCTTTTGCTGTACTGTTTCACTCAGCTCCTTCAGATCCATCTCTGCTTTACTGCGATCTGAAAGAACAGGAACTCACAGCTCACTCTCTGGCATGACAAAGTCAACAGGTGACCTGTATTCACTCAAAGAGAACAGACATTCTATTCAGTGCTTTCATGCATACTGGGCAGTCAGCATGAAGGATCTACCTAAATTGAGGTTCAGAATGCTTCCTGTCGGTGGTGTCTTCTCCTGCTTGGGGGCAGCTTGAGAGTGCAATGGTTTGGGGCTGTCTAAGGAAGTGCCCGCAGAAGCAGGTCGGGCATGGGCAGGTGATGCTGTACAGAAAGAAAAACACGGTTAAATGATAGCAGTAAAGGAGGGGAAGTCTCCTCTCATCTTGTGACATACCTGTACAGTCCATGGACTCCTCTCCTGTACAATTTGAGGCTTTTGCCTGGGACTTGTCTGCTGTCTCCTGTTCCCCGTCTGAACCTGTATGAGCTGAGGAGTTGGTGCTCATAGGTGAGCGAGGCATTTCAGGAACACGTCGCCCTGCCGCGCTCCCTCCTACCACAGACCCAGACAACACGCTCCTGGCCAAGGTCATCTTGGGCGATGCCGTCATATCAAAGCTTAGCTTGATCTTCTCCTGTTTCTCCATTTTTGTGGCAGTGGATGAGGGGTTGGTGGGATCCAGCAGCATCTGGAAATTGTTGTCAGGGGTGTAGGGTGTCCTGAAGGGGGCGTAATTGAACACCCCAAACTTCTTCCTCATGTTCTCTACATAGACTTCCATCTCTTGCATGGCACTGTTGAAGATGCTTTTGGTCTTTTTTACTGAGAAAGGAATCTCTTTGGACATGAGGTAGCAATTGTTTAAAGGAACCCAGGCCCTGAAGGACAAAGATTTACATCATAATGTTCATCACGGTGCAGTAAAGCATGAAATGCATCAAAGTAACTGAAGCACAAAGGGCAGTGCGATCAGTACCTGTCATGTTGACCAAAAAAACGAGCATCCACCTGTCCATCTTTGTCCCGCAGAGCTTTAGCAGGCCAGAATGGAAATCCTTTCAGTTTAGCCCACACAAGAGGGTGGGGGTTACTCTGCAGACATAACACACTGGAACTGAATGGTGGGATTCCAGTGGTGTATGTTAAAATGGGTAAACAATCTTGTGGAATCAACAGAAAGTTGTAAGTTAGTCATCTTACACACGGCTCACAGAACCAGTTGTCTCTCTTTTGGCAAGCAGACAGATAACACTCAGGACAAACTTCAATCTCATTCATCTGCAAAACAAGATTCAAAAAGCCGGTGGACTCAGGTTCATCTCATATAAAAATCTTCACACACTCTAAACTCCATACTCACCTCGTGTTCACAAATCTTAACTATCACTTTAGCTGTCGCTGTGAGTTTGTGATTTCCTGAAACAAAGACATGGATTGGTATTAGACGATGAATAAATTAACAAGAATATTCGTAAATATATCGTTCATGCTTTGCCACGTACCTCCATTGTATATGATACAGTTGTGCAAAATCCATTTGGCATCCGCCAAGAACGCCTCAGTGCAGCCATACATTTTCTTTTTAATATTCTGTCCGGGGAGGGGGAAGGTGGAGGATAACAGCCTTGTTGCTTAAATGACACAATGTTGCACTTGCACACTTACATACATTTTCATTCTTAAAGACGTGTGACAGCTCGTACTTTACCTTCTCAAGAGTGCAAAGATCCATCGGGTGAAAAATGTACTCGGCATAATCTGGATGCTGCTCAAGGGACACAGGTTTCTGGAAGGGTTCGGTCTAAAAAGATGTACGGACAAAAAAAAATAAATAAAAGCGGAGGATGTCAGCAAACTCTTAATCTCAAGACAGTCTCACTGCACATCTTTGCCCCACTCCCGCACATGAACATGATACCACCATGCTACTACTGAAAAGCTCTAAAAGCGGCTTCAAACAAAAGGAGGAGAACCAGTGGAGGAAGAAATCATGACGGGGTCTTGTTAGTGGTGTAATTGATTACCCAATTAAAAGTCTTTCTCTGCGTGGAAGCTGCGTGGGGGGAGCGAGATGACAAGCGGGGATGATCCTGAAAGAGAGCGAGAGGGCAGCTGTATCCTCACCATCAGCGAGCATATTTACCTTCATGATTTCCAGCCATGAGAGGCCCATTATCGTACTGTGATTGTTAGTTGTGCTATTAGAAATAAATTACACATGCAAGTCAATATCATGCTGGACAGATACTGTATGTGGACAGGTAGCACTTGAGAATGCAGATCGTATTGGTGGAAATACAACAAGAATTATGTGAAAACAAACATGTAGCGTGTTTTTGGCTGCACAGACATTAAACCAATTGGCCAAAAACACACATGCCAATGTCCAACAGCGATAAGTTTCAGTGTATAATTAAAAAAATGCAGAAATTAGAAGGAAATTAAAAAGAATGCCCCTTCTGCTATCTGCACCAAACTGATCTAATGACATTGATGGGATGACTTGGTTGGGCAGATAGACCAGAATACTTACACCTGGTTGTTTCATCTTCTGAAGGGCAAACTTTAGTAGGTAAGACAGCTGGTCTATAGTTAGCATCATCATGGCTTTGCTCTGAGTCTCTATACACTCGGCAACTGTTATTTTCTAAAAGACACCAAGAAGAAAAGAGATGTACAATTTACAATTTCCATGATCCACCATTACAGAACACACAGTGTGTACACTTGTAATCTGCCCGGAATGTCCACACTTTCCAATATATCCGACTTGAAGAAATACGGCAATGTTTTATGACTAGGGATGAACATTACGGAAAATAATCTCTGCGATTTTTCATTTTAATATTGCGACTGCGATTCAAAATATCAAAATTGTGCTCTATCACATTGCGATGTCCGGATGAAAACAATCGTTCAGCCCAATTTGGTACGGTAGATTTTAAAAGTGTGTTTTTATTGTCCATGTGCTACACACACTCCTGGATGAGTACCTCACACTCCGGACAGAACCAGTCGCCCTCGGGCTCTGCTGGTAGTTTGAGGCACTTGGCGTGGTACACCCTGGGGCAGAGCTCACAGCAGAGCACCTGGCCCTCCCGGTGGCACAGCCAGCAGTAGAAGTCATTCCTGCCGTCCTGCGGTACAACATCAACAGGGTCTGTGGTGAGTGCTGGCTGCTTCACATAGTAAAAGGGACCATGTCTTAGTTCTGACTGGAATGCAGGCAAAAGAAACACAAATTTGGGGAAGGTCAAAATCAAGTTATAGAGTATCAATGCAAAGTAGACATGCACAGTATCAACATAAGCATGCAAACTGTAACCGATGGCCAAAACACAGACTTATGACGGTTGTTGTGTGCCATACACATCAACTCGTGGGTCGTGTGACTTGCTCAGTCTTCTCATTCTGTGTTTTAGAACATAGCTATCACCGATCAGTATAGAGGGAAACCACGTGGAAAGCCTTGATTCAACAGGCAAAAACTCAGATAGACTTGACAGCTATTTACAAAAGATACATTTAGTCCAGTCTGATTGCAAACAAAGGTTGATTGAATGGGACTCCTCGAAACAAAACACTCACAGGCATTTATTTTTGGCCCACAGTGGAAAAACTGTTCAGATCCAACAGAGGAGTTGGACAAGGGAACCAGACAAGGGAAAGGGTACATTTGAGAAGAATGGAAAAAAAGTACATCTTTAAATGAATGCACAAAATATCAATTATGGATGGTTGATTGGTGTTGAATTTCCATGTCACAGACCATTGTATCCTCGCAATCAAAGACTTCTCCAGCCAGTATGGATCGTGGTTTGCAAAACAACAAATACAATAGGTGAGTGGTGTGTCTACAAATTGACAAAAGCTATACTATGGTAATAATCTGTGAGTGTATGCTTAGTGGAGTCTCACTTCAGGCAGAGCACTGAAGTCACACTTGCATGAGTTGTGGAATGTTTCTTTCGTGACTCACGCAGATAATTTGCCAACAGATGACCTGTTATATCCAATCCTTTTCATCCAGCGCCGTAGGGCAGCCTCTATAACCCTGCATAAATACTTGTTGCTGACTTCCTCGTGCCATTCCTGTGCAGGTGCTAATGTTAGCTCTGTAAGTGCTAACTTAAAACAAGCCATTTTAGTCTGGCATTTACCTAAAATGTCTATTTCACTCATATATGTCTTCATTTTATTGTTTTCTGCTACTGATTTTTTAAAATGTTATGTCAGTCAATGATGGAAAGCACTTGACCTGCACAGTCTGTGTAAAAAGTGCAATATAAATAAAATTTGATTGTGATTTATATCTATGTACAAGTGCAAAATTTAATTGTAACTTATAATTTAGTTGAAGTCAAAAAGTTCGCACTGCAGCTTCCACATTACATATCTACCTGGTCTTTGCTGCTGCTTACAGCACCTGGTTTCTTCTTTTTTTTCATTGGGCTGGGGGAGGTTTCAGCAGACGAGTGTCCATTGGATGAATGAGAGGGACTTGGCATCTTTCGTTTTGGGGCCATCCTCTCTGCTGACCCCGGTTCTGAAACTGTAGGTATGGTCAAAAGTCATTAAACAAACAGAGCCAAATAAACTTGCTAAAAAGAGGAACAAATACCAAATATGGAGCACCGGAGAATTTCCCTGATTTTGTACAGCGTGTGAAAGTGGAACATGATAGATGTGAACAATGTGAAAATAGTACAGCATCAGTTAACTCCTTTTTCTTTTGTGTCACAGCTCACACACTTAAAACATGCACGCATTTGCATTAAAACTAAACCCTTTCAATATTACTGTGCACATCTATAGAATAGATACAGCAGAAATGGCTACGCTGCCTTTGTGCAGCGCGTTCTTACCTTTGGATCGCGTCGAAATCTCCATTCCTTCTTTTACATCCGCCTCAGTCTCAGCCTCTTCTTCTGCCACACTGTCACAGAAAACACATTATCATAAACAACAGCTAAGGATTTCTTGCATGCTCTTTTAATTAAACCGTGTCAAATTAAAGGATAGATTTAACAATGTGCTTTTCAGAAGTACAATGTATTCTTCACAGGTCCACCTTATTAGCCTAGCAAGCCAAACGATGAAAGAAGAGTGAAGGATGCAGAGATGTGATCCATGATTTTAATTGCTGCATAGTGGGAGCTTCTCGTGTCAGTTTGATTTCAGCAAACAACTCCTAACCATGGAGAAGGAGTATATTCAACACATTAAAACAATGAGGATATTAGTGACGTGTGCATGTACAGTGTATATATTTCATCGACACAGAGCTCCCCACTCATCTCTCTCACTTGACGGTCCAGGCAAACACACTAACATAGCAAACTTGACACTGATCGCAATTTGATCAGGTTGTGACAGAAATATCCTAAATCCTTTAAAATCTGTTTTCTGTTGGAGATTGTATGGTTTCAATGAGCAGATCAAAACATTGTTCATCAAATAATTAACGCAGGTGTAAAAATTATAATTCTGCGTAAAATTGACCTTTCATTGATGTGAGGACAGCTTTCTGAAAACTAGTCATTGGTATCAAACCAGACAAAGGTTTCAGAACACCATCATAACTGAAAATGGTCATGGGTGTCATGCATGTATGCAGTACATCACCAAGACACATTCAAAAACAATGTTCATCTACTGTGCTCTGTTCATTTCAGTGAAAAGAGAAGATCTTAGATTCAAATTACTGGAGTGAGAGCAGCTCGGTGTGTGGTGCTATTCTCCTGATATTCCACGTTTAGAAATAGCATCCACCCTCCTCCATTTAGCCACAGGTGTATGAATATTTCACATGAAAACACAGAACAGTGGCATCTGCAGTGTTTGAACATTCTGACACCCAACAAGTGAAAAGCATGACTACATTTCCTTTGGATTTCAGCACGGCGTATTCAGCTGCCTATAATAAGACACACATGTTATTATAGATTGCACAACCACTGCTCCAGTTTCCCTGACGAGGACTTTCTCTTATTCAAAAACAGATTTTATTCACTCAGCATCACCTTGGAGTTCAGGCACCCTGATGTCGATCTTATTAATATTGCCATTTTCTCTGATACCACAAGAGATAACCCCACCTCACTGTTCACATGGCTTCAGTTTTGACTATTTTCATTTCCCTCCTGAGAACAGCAACATTTGAAAAGCTGTGTATGAACAAAGACATGCATTCAGTGAACACAAAAACACAGCCTCCATCTCAATAATCAGGAACCCCAACCCCCACGCCCATACTGCTCCTCCAGCACTAGGGCAGATGAAATGACACATAGGAATACGGCACATCAGAGGGAGACAGACAGGGAGTGAAATGGCTCTGCTGGCCTCCTCATCTAACCTGCCTGAACAGCCCCAGAAAATCTACCCCAGCGACATCCTCCTCTGTCCAGGCCAGGACTGCAGCAACAACAAAGAGACAATGAGGAAAATCAATGCTGCCCTGTCTGACAAATAAAATCACATTTTAAATTAAAGACCAAGAACACATAATGCAGCCTATTGTAGCTCACTGATGCATCCCTTTACACACCCACCAATGCCATAACATCCATGCCTCAATATAGGAAATCAACAGCATACCTTTGTCTTTACTCACACACAGATTCTTCAGCCTATTCTTTACTCTTTTTCAACAATTGAGGGCGTTGGGGGATGAGGGAAAAGATGGGTCCAGGTTTCCCAGAAGGGCCTTCTCTCCCTGCTGCTCTCTCCTGCAATTGTCAATCTTTAACCTCAGCTGTGGGCTGCCGATTGGTTCGCGCGCCACACGGAGGTGCCTGATTGGGTGCTAAGCTCAGTGTGCCACACAGGCACATCTCCTTCTCCTCGCTCTCCTCTGCCACAGTGCTGCAATGCAGAGAAGAGTGCTCCTTCGCTTTTCCTAAAACCTCCTAAAAAACAAACGCCTCGCTGCCATAAAAGCTCGCGCAGGCCGCAGCCGATGTGTGTTTTATCATGTTAACGTGTAAGTTGCAGCCCTGCAGGCTCGACAGGGTGTGGATCAGATTCCCTCCCTCACTGTGCTCTCGACGAGTGTACGTGCATGGCGTCCATTTTGAAGACTCTCTCTCTTTCTCTCGATCCCTCTCTGACCACTGTGCACACTGCTCACATGGCGCATGCACACACGCGCACACACAGCATACACACACGGCTCCAGTCGGCTGCTGTTAAAGACCACATGCAGGTTACCATTCTGAAATGCAGTAGGCCCTTAACGCTGCTAAACACCGAACACACACAAAGACAGGATTGAAAATCACAGGCCTCTCGGTCAGAAAGGAAAACACACAAGCCTCTCTCTCTCTCTCTGTCAATCAATATCTACTGGTAATTTCATTTTGAGGAACAACCCGCTGAAAACACTTCAGACCAAATCCATTGAATTACCGTGGGACAAATTGGTGACTGATAAATATCAGTATTTGGATTTCTTATTTCACTGTCAGTAAAGCACAAGTAACTGCTGAACACGGGCTATGCTAAAAAAAAACACAAAAAAAACAGTTGGTTTATTCCACCATCATTCAGAAAAGAAGCATGAATCCCACATATGTGACAAGGTCATTAGCTAAGGTCCAAAAGGAATTTTTTTGATCGCCCGACAAAATAGTCTGTCCAGGAGTCTGCCAATGTCAATCCTCCCATCATTGTGGAATGAAGGGATTAGACGCATTACCAAGCACTATTCACAAAAAGAGGTGGGGGGTGGGGGATATTTGCTGTTATAATCTGTGCAGATTGCTGCTGGATCCCTGGTTGACCAACATTATGTGCGACATTCAATCTGTGCAATATTCCTAGATTATAGACAGATTTTTTTGGTCGATATGCAATCATGCAGTGAGCAATACAATCTACCACAAATGTCACCTGGAATACAGCTACAGCATCAAAATGATATGGTGGAGATGGACACAGTCATGAACTAGATTTCATGTTTACTTGATGCATGCATGCAGAAAACCAACACCGACATAAATATGTATGAATAGAAATCTATCAAACCTGGTTTAGTTCAAACCGGTTTTCAGGCCTCTCTGGATGAGATCCCTGTGGAGAGGATGTCCTTTCCTTCTTCTTTCCTTCTCTCTTACATACAAATACCCAGTGTTTGGAGCAGAGGGACAGAAAGGGGAAGCTCTCTAAAATGGCTGCCACTCGGCAACAGAGAACAACACTGGGAAGCAGTGCACACCGTCAGGCCCGGGCAATCACTCCAACCCTGTGATAACTGGGCTGCTGTGGATATTTATTGCTAAGGTGATTGTCATCTTAAAAAACAAGGAGCCGCTCAGAAGTCTCCAAAGACTGCTACAAGGAAGTTTGACTCATCACAAAGTAAAATGGGCACTGTGGTGAGGTGAACTGATCTGTGGGTTGAAGTGCAGAAAGACAAGGCAGCCAAACTATTTTTATAGTCGATTCTTCTTCTGTCATTTTAATTTGGCACACAATTAGCAACAGCAGTCCACTCCCTTGATCTCATGCCAGCTTGAGGCCTAAATTAATCTTGCTGTGCTGTCACTTTACCATCTGTTAATTCCACTGGGGGGGTCCCACTGTGCCCTCTCTGCCATCCTGCCTAGTTTCCTCACCAGGCCTGCCATCTTGACAGCATAGGCCAGTAGAAGCCACACAAACCCAGCCCCTGACAAAAGAAAGCAGGCTTTGTTAGACCATACTGTATAAGCTTACATTTCTGTGTGGTCGTCTGTGTGTCCAGGAGAGGCATGCAGTGTCTTTGCCTTCCTTTCAAGCTCAACTGCTAGGCTGTGGGGTGACAAATACTCTCCCTCCTCCTCCCTCATTCTGACAGACAAACCTGTATTACTCGGGCACAGATCACACACGGTGGCTGGTGCCTTATCAATACATAGTACATGTGAAAGAAGGAAATAAGGCTTACCTCTGTGGATGCATGGCTAAAAAAAACTCAGTGTGATATGTCAATGCTTATTAAAACATGGAGGACAGTCCTGTCAGCCCTCACCCTGCTCACAGCACAGTCACGGCTCTTCCAAGCTGTCCGACTCACTCCTGGGATATAAAGCTCGCTGAGAGTGGCCACACAGTCTGAGGAAATGTAAGGCCAGTGCTGATTGGCTGCTGCATTTCCTGGCTGCTTGTCTTTTGTTCAGCACAGGCAGACTGCAGCTCAGTAGTCAGAGAGAAGGCTAGGCCCAGATCAAAATCATCAACTACTGTGCACCCATCAGGGGTTAAGAACATAACACACTGCTGCTGTGAATTCTTCAGCTCGCAACACACTAGCATAGTGTGTTTTTTCAAGCAAGCAGGCAGATGTCTGTGTAAAGACAGGCCTGAGGCCTGTGTTTTTAAGGAGGAACTCCTCGTGATAGTACCCGCCCTCAAGTTAAACCATTCACTGTGGGAGAGAAAACATAGTCAAATAAAAGCAAACAGTAAACGGGAAGTTAGTGAGACCTACTAGGTTCTTTGACTCATAATAAACATCTAATAACATAAAATATAGGCTAAATTACAGTCATTACATGTCATTTACTCTGTACTGACCTTAGAAGTACTACAGTGAGCTTTGTACTATGGTTGCGTGCTGTTAAAGAAACAGTCTGACTTTAGTTTAGACTTGTCATGCCATTTCATACTTGGTCTATGATTCAATAATATTCCGTCAAGACTGATCAGACGGTCAGCAATTGGCAGGACTGGCAGCTTTGAGCAGACCGAACTCTGCGGTAACCACCATATTCACAAAGATTTATATTAAATCCTCACAGAAAGTACCAAAGTTTCCACAGATAGAAAAACAAATCAGGTCTCACTTTGGGAAATCGGTAGGGAAATGATACCGAACATATCCGTATACTCAATTATCAATGGACAACTCATGAGTAAAGGCCATTTAAAAGTCCTTTAAGCAACCCTGAACAGTTTACTTTAAAGTATAGACAATTACCAATGAATCTATCCAGGTTCAGAGCAAAGGAAGACAAATTTGTCTCCATATATAACCTGATTTATCAATTAGGACAAGGTTCCTGTGTATAACTTTGGATTAACTCTTCTAAATCGATGCGACCCAAACATAATGCGCCTGAATTATGATTGTAAAATGCCAAAACATATGAATACTAAGTTTTTTTCTTTTTGCCAATTCTCACTTTATTTACACTTACAAATAAACACAGAGAAATCCACTTTGACACACATACAGCACCCACACACATAATGCAAGTGCCATACATCCACAAGCAAGGACCACCAAGAAGTGGGGATTTGATGTCCAAAATCCAGGAGAAGCAGATTCTCCTTAAAGTAAATGAATCGAAAGTGAACGTTACACCATTCTAATATTTTTTAAATCTTTTAAAATCAATCATACTTTGAAGCACTACCCAAACTAAACTTAAAACCACCAATCCATTCGATGTGGCCACTTTAATCGTTAATGTTGACTGAAATCTATAGCATTAGTCCTGTCACCACAAATTACAGGCCAACTTTACATTACACTGAGTACAAAATGATAGACGACGAAGAAAACCAGCAGCGACCTCTTGTGGCAAAAAGAGGGACTACATAGGACATGATTAAGCCTTGTTCCTTGACCTTTGTATCTAAATGGTGTGGATAAACGTGAGATTCCTGATTCTCATTTTAGTCTTAACAGCGCAACATAACTATTTAACTATTTAAATGTTTAATTATTTTAACCATATTCATAGATATCAGCTTTGGCGCAACTTTAAATAGTGGGTGCCTGTCCTAGTTTGTCATCAAAATAAATATTCTGAATACTATTCTAAATACTCTATATCATATACAGGTTTTCACAATTTATCTCGCCATTGAGACATAATTTCATTGTCAAACTACTAAGAGTATAACTGGTAAATAAACTGGTAAGTACACTGTAAGTAAACAGTTCAGGGTTATGTAAAGGACTTTGTAAAGATTTTAATGGCCCATTAATAACTGAGTATGATTTCTAGGAACATTGTGATTTTAATTCCCCTCTAATTGTCTTTATTCTGGATGAGTTGAGTGTCAACTTACATAGATGCCCCTGAAATACATCCTGTGATATATCTGCTATCTTTCGAAAACTTTGGCTATTTCAAGAGAATTTTTAAATAAAACTATCGTCTTTATGAATAGAGGCCTATTTGCGGTTACTTCAAAGTTACAGGGATTAAAATTGCACCTAATAAATTAGGTCTTTTCTGTTGCATCGTGGAAAATTCTTGTTACGATGTGATAAAGATCGGGCCTTCTTCATGGAGTTCCATCCCCACACCTGTAGTCAATTATCATCCGGGTACTTAAGTAGCACCGCCAAACAGCCACACGTTACACTTTTTACTTACTTACTTAAACTTATTTAGACGGAGTTATTAAATAAAATCATTACGCACAATGATACCAGATATGTCAAAAAATTATTAAGTTATTGCTTACGGTATGATATCAGCCGTGAAAGGGTGACACACGCATTATTCTGTTAGTTCCTCCACGCCAGGTGGTGTCCAGCTCCGAGTTTACCGGGAACATGCTGGTAATGAGAGCTACAGCCCGCCAGGGGGCGCCCGATGTAGCCTTTCGTTGTTTTGACCAGCTCTGAAATGCCTTGAAAACAATTGAAGAGTGCCCCTTGAATCGATCGCCTTGAATATGCATAACATGAACATGCGTTTTAATCTGAAATGAAGAATTTACATCGTTTCGTTGTTCTGTTTGTGACAGACTGACCGTCTTTATGATTTTTATGAACATGCATTATGCTTTCCCAGCAACCATATATAAATAAGTTCAGACTGATTGTCTGATATGAGCCCTTGAAGAAATATTTGAATAGAAAGTGTCTGCAGCAAATTTATACATATCCATTTGTCATGGATCAGTATCAATAAATAAATTGATTTAAAAAGTGGTAAATAACCCAACAATAAAAAGATGAACTTGAATCATCTTGTTCTATAATAATATTTTGGTGACAGATAAGCAAAAAATTTCATGGCATGCAAAAAATACTTAATTTTAAAAGCATCTTAAAATTAGCCTTCAACATGGTTCTTCTCTGTCTTTTTAAGGCCTCATTAGAGCTGCTGAGTATTGAGAATGTGGGGGGAGGGTATGGCTTTGGAGCAAAGAATGGCATGCTGTTAGCTGTTTGCAGGTAAACCAATTTGAATACATTGATTATGGGGCTATCTCCTGTCCTTTCAAACTGTTATCTCCTGTCCTTTCAAAGTAGAGAGGCCGAGTGAGGAGGGGGGATGGGATAAAGTATCTCACACTCACTGAAGGGGGAGGTCAGTTTTCCATGTTTTGTGGGGGAAGGGACACAAACAGAGGGCCACGGGGCCCCTCTTTTAGGTCTCTGTGGAATGTAATTGAGGCTCTTACTTGGGCAGATACATAAACAAATCTAAAAACCAAAAACAACAAAAAGAAATCACAAGGCCCCATTATTATATTTATTTTAATGTAACAAAGGCTATCTATTTATGTAGTATTGTATGTGTTGCTCAATCAATCATGTGTGATGCTGGTGATCCCTAAAAGTCTAATGGTCAATTTCATGAATAACTTTTTCACATATTAACTACACATGAAACACTCAGGGAACAATATGTGCCTTGCAAGAATAATGAATGTTTCAGCATGCTGGGTGAATATGAGGCCTAACATAGAATGGCATGACAGTGGTAATGAACTTCATTGGTTTTTGCAGCCCCACTCATTTGAAACAACCATTTGAATGATTTTAAATAAACAAACACAATGATGCCAAATGCACGCATGTCCATTAATTTTCTACCTCAAAGTTTATATTCAGATTGGGAAGCAAATACTGTTTGGACACATAAAAGCAAATATGGCATTAAGTATGTTAAACAGCCTCTTGTGTTCTTCCTCCCCCGGTCACCTCCCCCACCCTGCTTTTCTCCCTCCATCTTTAGCCCTTGCTCCCTCCTCAGCAGTTGAAAATTTTAAACTTGTGTGCATGGAAGATCACCATGGAGACAGTTGCTTCCATCCTCTGAGGCTACGCAGGGGCCACAATGGCTCTACACTCACTACAATTCATGTATAACCTAAACTGGATGCTTGGCTGTTTTTCAAGTTAGCGTCTGACTCAACCGTTATAACTTAAATATAAAAGATGAAAATTATGCTGCAAGTGATGTGGACATTACAAGAATATGGCATTCATATTTAGGAATGATATCCAATGTTATCCTTAACCGGAGACAAATAATTTGGAATTCAGTCATAAACATTAAGCATGGGTAACATCCTGGATGGCATTAGTGGTTGCTGAGAGAAACAATTTTATGTATATGTATACCATACACCACCGGATAGTCAGAAATGTAATGGAAAGAAAGGAAGTTGAATACAGACTAAATAACAATAAGACTCTACTCCGAGTCGTGTAAATAAATATGCTTTTATGGCAGTCTATAAATAAATATGTATTTTTTTGTTATCTCTGCCTTAATAATATCAATGAATGTTGCTCATATCACCAATGGGAATTGGTGTACGTGTAGTTCAACTGAGGAACGTGTTATTCACTGTGATACGGCGTTCAGACAACAAAAAACAACATTACCCAGAAGGCATTGCGCTTCGCTACAAGCTGGCTCCCTGCTAGCTGGGAGTGTTTCTCATTTAAACAAACACGGTCCTGCCGAAGATGGCGGAGAGTTTGTAGAGACGTAAAAGAAACTGCTCCACTCAATGAAAGCGGCGACGCCGGTGAGTTTTCTGTAGTTGGATTATGTGCGGTTATAAACGAGTTCTAACAATTCTGTTTATATTAGTTTGAACGTGGAAATTTGTCACAGAGGCAGTTTGCGTTGCTCCGTTTCCGAGCAGGCTGAGGTTTGTCGCCACCGTGATACAACGAGCCACCTTACCAGTGACTATTTGTTATGGAATGTTTCTTATAAAACAATTGCCTTATTAACTTAAATAAAACAATAATTTCGACCATACATTGCTCGACAACCTATCATGTTTTTTCTGTCAATATGGCGTTTGTTTTTTAGATTTTTCCGCGATTCCACTGCAAAGTTTACGAGATTTAGCTATGAACTTTACGACTGTCTGATGAGTGAACTCCTTTGTACCCAAATAAACAAATTTTTCACGTTATACAACGTTTTTATTTGTGCGCGGTTAAGCTTTGGTTGTTTCCACTTGGACATATTTTAGACTAGCCAGACTTGTCGCCACTACCGAGGAGTTCGTTTGAACGCAGCTGTTGTGTTGTTTAAAAACGTATTTTAGTAATTTGTGTCTTGATGTTGTGTAGCCTCCTCCGGAAAGTAATGGAGGGTAGACATTTATCAACACATCCACACGTGTACGCAGATTGTTGTTTGTGGGCTCGTTTTCTTGCCCTTTAACCTGACACACACGACACCACTAACTGGAGGAAAACACGTTCACTGACTGTAGATCATATTTAATCAAGTTTATATTTACCAATATATCACCGAGCCCCGACACTGATAACCAAACTTGAACTGATTAGCTCAGCGTGGCTGCTCTGGAGAATCCACATATGTTATTTATTTGCCTGGCGGTAGTGAGATTACGTATCTGTGATTGTAATGGTGGGTATAATGGCCCATCACGACATGATGAATGCTGGGTTTCACAGTGAAGAATTATGAATTTCATAGTTGAGCGGAACGAACACTCAGGAGTCTGCAGGAGGATTTCAGGAAGGGTTCAGGAGGATTCCTCACTTTCCTTCTCCTGACTACACAAGGTGTATGCTGAGCACTCACTTTCTCAGGCAGCAGGAGGACATTCTTTGAGAGCCTACTCATGTGTGCAGACAGGAGGTAGGTTAGACACTGCACTGAAATGGTTGTGGTCTAGGTGAGCTGTCGCTGTCTTCGCCTTGGGCCATCCTTGCCAGTACTTGCAGGCATTTACAGCTCACTACCTCATTCTGTGTGACAGTCTTTGAAATGATGTAGCAATTAAAGTTGTGCCAGGTTGCCGAGCGTTGTTTAGGTTTGCGTAGCCTGTGATATCTGGATTATATGGGGATTGAAAAGCTGCATCGCTGAGATTGAACGTGTGAGAAAAATGGTACTAGCAGCTCTCACTCCTCAGATGAGGTAACTTCTCTTTATTTTGAGTCTAATGGAATGCCATTAGTCAAAGCCATGTATGTGGTATTTTTGTAAGTGGTAGAACGACCACTGTGGGAACCTGTCCAATGAGCTGCTTCTGCTCATATTCTTGGCAAATGGAGCCCCCTGTCCCCATTCTCTGTCCCTTTATCTACCGCTTTCTTTCTCCCTCACACTGGGTGTCAGGCTGCGTTAACAATGAATCAATCTTTGGGGGGATTCTTTGACTGCAGATGGGGTGAAGAAGTGACTTGGATGCATAGCTTTGCTCTTTGTGTGTTGGCCCATCGGCTCTCAATAATTCATTAACTCATCACTTTTTCTCATGGGAGAAGTCTTCTTTGGTTTGTTCGATTGACTTACTGTGCGTTGATTTATTGACGTTGACATGTAGCTTATGCTCAGGTACTTTTCACGTTGATTATTTTGGCACCAAATCAACATAGTCTTGTTTATTTCTTATTAAAAATTGGCCCTGGCTGTTTTATACCACAATCCAATTATGAGTGATTCCACTGATATGTGTTCCTAAATGGCATATAATGCTCGTTTGAAAATTCCAACTTTTTATATGTACCTACTCACAAATTATCCACAATTCACAACATAAGATGTAAACAAGAAACATCTCTGAACAAGGAAAGCTTGTCTTTGTCTATATCAGTGTAATATCACTGTTTTAATTGTGTATCATTGCATGTCTTCATTTAGAAATTTTTATCAATTTAACATAAAGTTGTACTTATTTGATGTGGCCACGGCCACTGCCATGTAGACTGTCAGACAAACTACCTCTCAGTGAGATCAAGGTAGAAGGAAGTTTCCCAGCTCGGAGCTCTGACTCACAGTCGTTCTACTGCACTTTTTCAATAGGAGGTCAGAAATTTTCAAGTTCAATTATTCTGGACTGTTCTGTGTACTTTGAGATGCACTTGTACTCCATAGCTTTTCTGCCCCCTGTTTGCTGCCAGATTTTCAAGAAAAGAAAGGAAAATTGGTACAGCAATTGGCACTTTTGTGTGGCCGAGGCTTCTTTTGATAAGTCTCTCTAATCTGCCTCTGTCAAGCTGCATTTCTGTGTCAATGATGTGTGAATAGATGGCATTCTCCAAGTGTTTAGTCAGCCTGTGTGCCTTAAGATAGAGAGAAAGTGAGATAATAGATTTCATTTTTATGGAGCTGCCAATTAGTTGTGTGCTACGTTTTGGAGATTAATTGCTGTGTAGATGAGAGGTGGCTCTGGGATTGCCCTTGATGACACAGTGCTGAAAGGAAATACTGATTGTTTCCCTAATTGAAATATGAAGCCTTGGTCATAGTACCTTACTGTTGTGTAACACAACAGAGAGTACAGGCAAGGATGAAGGAAAGGAAAGCACCAGAGTAGCCTCAAACTTTTTTTTATTGACCTGCATGAACATGCAGCAACTACTTATCTCCTTAATATTATGTATTCATTTTGACATGAGGCTGAAGTGTATGGAATTCACCTCAGCTAGATTCCATATCAAAGTTTGGCATTTTGAGAGCTCGGCAGTGTGCTTTCATTGAGATTTACTTTTGTTAACTACAAACATTTCCCCAGATGTCAAGGTCATGCATGCCATCATGGTGATCTGTGTTTGTTTGTGTTTGCTGAAGTACACAAGTGTATTTGGTAGTGCACAACAGGTAGGTTAACCTTTTCTGCCAATCCTCAGGGAGCTGAATATAGAAAACTCTGCTAAACAAGATATTTATGTTTCCACTGCTGAAATGTTTGCAGCTACGTGGCTCAAACAAGTGTGAGTATGAGACGAGAGCTGCTGAGACCAGATTGTCATTCACTATTCAAGGGACGCCAGGCTGCCACTCTACCTTCATTTTCAAGTCACATCTCATGCATTCCCTTCCTCCCCTCTACTTCAGATTTGAGGTAATACCCAAATGTTAGGCTAGTAAAGCCATATGTCAGCCATGCACACTTCTAAAAGGCAGCCTGAAGCAATCATTGCACCCAATTCCAGTTTATAACCAGCAAGCCTTTGGAACAGTTCACTCTCTGTAGTCGTCATTGATTGGACGAAGGCAAGAGTTTATTAGGGAAGGGGGTGCCAAGAGCTTTGTCCCCCTCCTTTCCTTGCCCTTCCTCTTTAACTTCAACTCCCCCTTTAACTTTCTCTCCCCCAGCAGAAGAATGCTTGTAAAATGGGTTCACCTGAACAAGCCAGTGGGAGGGTAGCTCCCTGTCTTGGTTTTTTTTCTTTTTACAATTGTAAAATGTTAGTAAGACCTTGTTTGTGTTTTGTTTAGGGCCCCCTTTTATATATTAAAGCTCTGGGGGAGAGACAGTGAGGGTGAAAAAAAGTTTGGTTTGTGAGATAACTGCTACCAGATGCTCTCTCTGTCTGTTAGGCAGCCCAAAGTGCAAAGAAAGGGGAAAGAGAGACTTGTGAAAAGAAGAGAAAAAGCCTGTCATTTCTGGATGAACTTCTCAACTGCTACACAGAGACCTTTTTTAATTTTACCCTCTCTGTCTTCTTATGCCACGGCTACCTCTTTTCTTTCCTATGTACCTCAGTCCACCTCAATCTTCAAGGAAGCAATAAAAATAATAAATAAATTTAAATTGTTGCATCCACACAGGCAAAATGACTTTGATCACCAAAGGCATCAAGGCCTTATTATATTATTCCATAACATTAATAATGGCAAATGCACCAATTTCAATCCCACTAAGATATATTGGTAACATGACATACAAATTATTTGTTGCTCAACACAAATATACTTACAGGTGCCAATAATTTGCCCGTTGGCACCATGCTATTAACAATGAAAATAGAGTTGAAGGGTCTGGATTTATTTTGTCTTAATTTTGACAAAGGTCCAAAATGCCCTGCAAGTTATTTGACGTTATTTATTGAGACGTTATTGAGAAGTTATCAAAAAATTACCAATGCAGTGTCATTTTTGCAAACCACTCAAGAGTAGCCTTGCAGGAGTAGGAATGAAATATCCTCTTGAAGAAAAGGGGAAAATCTTTCCTTCATCTTAACTGCTGTTCACCTTGCACACCTGCTGACATCAAACCTGTTTGTGTGGTTTATCGTTAAGACAACACTCCAATGAGTTGCTGCTTGGAGCTCATATGTTGTTCAATCGATGCCACAAATGGTCCCGTATAATGGCAATATAAATAAAATGGCAGCGGAAATGTGTTCATAAGATGGACTCAGACCCATGGGGTTTTAGGTTGTTTCCATTTGACTTGATTTAACAAATGAGACTGAAGACAAATTCATCCAGGCCGTCAGAAACACATGAGTCATTTGTGGCGTGATCAGAACTGGACCTGTCAACTGGCCAACTCATTTGCTGATTTGTCTACAACCAACGAGACAAGCTATGCATAGTTATTATGTCAACTGCACCTTTGATAACCCATGGTGAAACAAAAGGATTTTGTGAAAATGTTGTAACATATCAAGTTTTTAGATGAACATAGTCAGTGCTTCTGTCTTCTTCCCATAGAATCTCACCTTAGGCCCAACGTAGAAGTTGTTGAAAAATACTAAAGGATGTGCAATGCCATGCACTGGCTTTCTGACAACCAATTATAGGATAAAAAAAGCATGTGATAACGTACATAAGAAAAATACTAAGCAAGTTTGAAACTTACCATAAGGGGATGAGAGCTTGTCAATGTAATTCAAATCTTCAATCCAGGCAGCTTCAAATACTGACTTCAGGTTTTACCCGTGTCCTTTGACGATTGGCCGAGCAGAAGGATTTGTTCTGCTGATGGTTCACGTCCATTCATTACTGAGATTTCCAAGACCCTCAGTCTTGTCATCAGCTAGGTCTCTCTGTCTCTGTGCTCCTCTTGAAAGAGGATAATGTTTTCATCTGCCCAGATTTGTCAGGTTGAAGACATTTTTCAGAAAGAAATAAAGTTTAACGCAACACAGAAAACTTTCAAAGCGAGGCGAAGCAGAGGAGCAAGGTGCCAAGTCAGACGGGCGCGATACGTGATGAGCAAACTGCAGTAAATGTTTCCGTTAATGAAAGACCTTTTCTGACATTTTTGGAGAGGCCCAGTGGAACAATGGTGCTGGAAACACTGATAGCATTAGCAAGTCATCGTACTGTACAATAAGAATGTACCTACACTGTCGTAGCTCTGGATGATTCTTACAATGAGTTATACTTTTCACATTTTCACTGCACAATTAGCTGGATAATAGCTATTTAATGCACTTTATTTTGTTGTTTGTCCTGAGATCAAGTCAAAAACAGAGGGAGTTGAGTACATGAGTGGAATAAATAGAATTCATATGTTCACAGTTCACTGTAAAGCCTTCTTTTTTTCCACCTCAACTCAAAGTTACTGCTTGGATGGGACCTGACTTTTGTCGAATGCTGGTTTACGTCCCTGTGAGAAAGATAAAAGGGGGGAAAAAGTAACTTATTGAACCATAATCGAACTCCAGCAAAAGCAGTTTAAATATACCCTAACGTGACATCTTCACCTGAAGGATTTCACAAACTTTTATGGCCCATTTTAGGCAGTTTTTTGGCAAATTCAAAGTCGTAATGTAAATATACGATAGACTTATGTTTTGAGGGCACACACTGCAAATGGATTATACAGATATCATGATGTTTTTTAAATACATATCTATTTTTACATACATAGTCATGCAGACATCCTGTCTGCATGACTATAATGACAGTATGTTAGAACAAATGTTTTTTTAATCTAAAAAATGTCATTGAGCAGACCCCAAATCTCAGTGAATATTCTGAATTTTACTCAGTTTGTAAGTGTTTGCAAACAACTATATTTAACTTAATTTGGTGCTTTAAGTGTCAGGCTTTTTTTCAGCTTTTTGTTGACAGACAATTATGAAGTCAGAATGAAAAAGGGCCTGGATCAGCATTTTTTCCTCAATGTGAGGGACTTGATTAGTGGTGCAGTCTTAATTACACAGCAGATAGACCGGAGCCCAGTGCAACCAAGACAAAAACGAACCCACGGTTGGATTATGGCTCAGCATGCACATTTCTGCATATGTCCAGTCAGGTTGAATGAGTCTGACTTGATTCCTCACTGTTGTGTTACAATCCCAGCAAAGCGCCTCCCCTCAGTCCTTTCACATTCGCTTTCTCCATCTGTCTTTCAGCACTTGGTCCTTATGACCCCTGTATCCAGCCTGTCCTCATAAGTCATTTAAACACACTTTTAATAGTGTTAACATGGATCTGGGAAGCATGTGGTCAGCAGAATGCATGGAGACTGGTAGGGTAGAATTTTTATGTTGGCCCTTTCAATAATCCATCCATACCTTTCATTATCCCTGATATCTGCAAGTGTCAGTTAAGTTTCTATTTTTGTTTTTCATGAATTTAGTGGTTTATTAACATGTTTGCAATCCTGACAGATTAATATATCAATATTTAGAAATCCAGCTCTGGTCATGATTTTTATTGTCCCTCTACCTCATTTCTGGAATCTTTTTCACTTCAGCTCTGTCAACACGTGAAACTGGCCAGTTGAAAGAAAGGAAAAGGAGTAGTAAGGGGAAAAAACGAGGGATGAAGGGGGGTGTAGTTGTGAAACTGGCGTCAGACCCTCTTTTGAGTGGAATTCTTTGCAGGGGTCAGAGTTCAGGCGCTGCAGTGCTGTCCTGTGATTGGCTGAGGAAAGGTGAAATGAAAACCACAGTAAACTTTTGACCCCGGCGCAGGAGCTCTGCAGGAACGCCCAGCTCCAGGTCTGGCGTGGTGGAACAGAGCCCGCACTCTTCCTGTGTTTACTCCACCAATCCAGTAGGGATGGAGGGAAAGGAGGGGGATGGAGCACAGAGAGGGGAGGAGAGAGAGACACACACACACACACACACACAAGCAAAGCAGTGTGGAGGAAGGGAAGAAAGGAGAAATTCGTCAGCACTGTGCTACAGTTTGAGAGTGAATGTGTGCTTTTTCACTGAGTGGCACACAGATACACTGTACCTGCTGCTGCAGCATAGCAGAGGTGAAACCAGAGACAGTACTGTATTCAAATTAAGCTATTTAATAATACAGCCAAATGTAATTACACAGTTTGACATAGCTGTAAGATATCTGTGGCTAGATGAGATTTGTTCACTCATAGCTTCTATATCAGTTGCCAGTGAAGATGTGTGTTATCAGACTGGGCAGCTTGGAGGCTGATCAGGCTGTGGCGCTCTGCCTCGCCAGATAAAAGGCTGTTGAGCCATTGATTAATGAACTCATTTCCATAATATTAGCGGTGTGTATGATCACAACCGCTTGCATTTGTTTGGCCACTGCCTGGGTCGGCTCTGGATGATGAGATGAATCTTATGACCTTGCTATATAGCCCAGCTTATAAAATGGAACATGAGGCCATTTTTTTTCTTTCCTTGTGAGATGCACCATTGCAGTTGTGCAATGCGTTGAGCGTAGTTTGTTGTATTCGTGCCCGCGTGGGCCCTGTCCTGGTCTTTTCTGCTCTTTGTCCACAGTAATGATGGATAGCAGCAGGAGATGCATGTGTGACACAAACACACGCACACACACCGTGGAATCTGCCATCTCTTTGTTTGCACCTTCATTTATTTTCCCTGTTTTTTTCCTACACATTGCAGTTTGTGTTAGAAAAATGGGGAGACACACACAGAGGCTGTCTAAGCTCTGTGTGTGTTGTGTGCATTGGGTGAGGGGAGGGTGGTTTCACGGGGAAAAAAGAAATGCTATGAAGGCATTTTTCCTCCCATTTGCGCCACCTTCACATGTACGTATGTAAGCTGCATGTGTGTCAGGAAAAGGATACAAAGACGAATGGCGTTTCTAGGTTTTAATGGTGTTTTTTTTCTGTCTGTATCTTACTCTCCCTTTGTGCTCTCTTCTCTCAGATTTGCATTACCATCCTGGTTTTGAAAGGTGTGCTTTATTCCTGAGTTTTGACTTTGTTTGACTTTGATATCAACTCCATATTTGTGATTTTCTTCATTAGGGTTCTTTTTGAAAGTCCTCCAACATGTTTTGTTCCCATTTCTAGTTCTCCTTTTCTTTTTAATTCCAGATTAATGACTGGTTTTGTGGTTTAGTTGCTTAAACTCTGCTCTGTATAAAAAACAATGCATTTTACCACATCTACACATCCATCTGCTGGGAAAATGAATGCAGAGGAATGAAATGACTGAAGAATCATTCTCCACAATTTTGAGAATTTGAATGCCAAAGCTCTCTGTGCACTTAGATGAAGGCTCTCTGCAGCTTTTTTTCACTTCTCACACATGTACACACATGCTAGACATATGTCCTAATCTCTGTTCCAGAATCCCTTTGTGTGACAGCGGGCTTCATCCTGCCTCTGTTATATTACAGTAGCTCATGTCATATTAAAATCAAGTCTAAAGTTGGTGTCCGCTAACGTTATTTGTCCCCACAAACTTAAAGCAGCACAGAAAACACTGGATGTACTGTAGTATGACTGGCCCTTTTCCATTATGGGGACCGACTCGTACTGAACCCAAGCTTGGTTGGATCAAGCTGAAGCCCTAGTTTTCTTCTCGTGCTTCTTACAAGGGCCGAGGCACGCTGGTCCCCACCCTCCACAGGGCCATGAAGACATACCAATGCACTGTTTGTTAAGATGCATTTTTTTTTTAGCCAAAGACTGCTACTTTGTTTCAAACGGATGAGCTTTTTCCGTTGGTTTGTGTAGAAAATCTTTAAAAAAAAAAACGTTTTACTCTATTCCAACTGTTAACAATAAAGGAGTAACAGAACCGGATTGTAGATGATGTCCAGACACACATATAACCCATCAAGTAGGTTGTAGTTAAATAGAATTTTCCTTTAATCATTGGCTCTGCTGCAGGAGACTACAGAGAGCAGTGTGTACTGAGTGAAAAGACGTGCGCTTTCTCAACGGTAATACAGTGTGGTGGGTTGTGTGTACTGTAGAGTGACACATCCTGATTCAGAAGAGCTATTCGTCTTATTATATAATATTTCACTGCTGACAATACTCTGGTTATTATATAAGTGAAAAAGTAATGATTGTTTGATAAGTCTTTATCACTGACTTGAACCCATGCTCAGCCCAACCTCTTCCAAGCGGTTCCTCTGCAGTGGAAATAGCCGAGCCATGTAGAGAGCACGCATTAGGGCCGGTTTGGTGCGGCTCAGGTAGGATATACCGGCAGTGGAAAAACACCGAATGAGACTGGGAAAAGTTTGAGATCCATGTCGATCAAATTCAGTGTGTAGCTGGAAGTATAACCCTCTGTGGGAGGTGGAGCAACTCTGTGTAGAAAAACAGGAAGTCGTGCTGTCCTTGTTTCTTTTTTACTCTTAATGTCCAAAATGTAGTACACACTGTGGCATTATAACCCCTTTTTCCTGTGTGTGTGTGTGTGTGCATGTGCTTCGAGTACTCTTGTGTTCACCATAGTTTAGAAATTAATTTTTTGAGCACTTCCAAAACTTGAGTTTGCCAGGCCCTCTCATAGTTGTAATAAAGACAGACTGAGCACCTGTGTGATCTTTGTTTTGGGTGGGCTAGTGTTTATTGTTGAGACTGGCAGTCAGAGCTCAGATTGCAGGCTTTATTTCAGGCTGAGCTGGAATGTCCTCCTCACTATTCTGGTCCTGACTGACTGAGTGACACTGCTGCAGTTCTGGACTTTAGCCCAACAGACTGCCCCCCCTCAATTTTTTTTCCACCCTAGCCTTTATTCGTCTCGGTGTGCCGTCTTGATTCCTCCTCCACTCCACTTCCTCTATTTTTGTATTGCCTACTTCTCCTGGTCTGAATAAAAGTTCCTGTAGTTGCTCATGTCGTTTGTACCTAAACACATCAACAGTCTATATGGGTAGGGATGGATCTTAATAGATTTGAATGAGATTTGGCTATGTTATTTGTTCAAATGGTGCCCCTTAAAGCTGACTCGGATTTATGACTCACAGAAAATGACAAGTTTGATCGCACTGTTGACAGCAAGAAAAGACTTTCTCTCTGGCTGGGGTGTTACGCCTATACGTGGAAAGTAAAGGCCCCTCTATGCCTCATCCAGAACACACGTGTGGCATGATCGCAACTCACTTGGCTATGTGGAGGTGTGTATCCATTTGAGGTGTGTGTGTGGGTGGCTTTAAAAATTATGTGAATCTAGTGAGTACTGAAAATAAAAGTTGCAACATTGAAGTAATCCACATGTTATGAAATTGTAACTTTGTCACAAACAGTTTCTACAGATATTACTTTGTATTTTTACTGGGTATTATTACAATGGTAAAAACAAAAGCAGCAGTTTTGACCAAAATAGCAAATACAGTCTCAGCTGGGTATCATCTTGTTATCTTTTGGCTGCATTTGACAAGTAAGCGTTTGGAACATTCTGATGTCCAGCAGTAGTCACTGAAGGTGTCAGTGGGATTCAGGATGAGAGGGAACGGGTCTGATAAATGGAATATGTAAATAGGGTGGATGGGTGGGTACATTTCCAGGAAAGGGAAGTGATGATGCAGTGGAACAGGCTGAGGGAGGATGCAAACAGGATGCTATTTGCTATGGCTTCCTGTGCAATTTTAGAAACCAGGTTTCCCCATGAAATTCTTTGACAGCAAAAAATTCAAGACCTTTTTATTTTCTCTCTTTTAGGATATGTTGAGACATTGAAACTACAGTAGACCCTGGATGGAGCTTAACTGGGGCTTGTACAGTCCAAGGTGAGCATTTTGTCGCACATACATTAACCCCAAGGAAACACACTATCTCTTCAAACCATTTCGTTGTGTTTTTTGAATGTTCCGCATTTTATTATGGTAGGTACAGTAGAGAGATAGACAGGAAGTACAGGGCAGAGAGAGGGGATGACGTGCAGTAGAGGGCACTGGTTGGAAGTGAACCTACGCCACTGCGGTTTGAGGCCTGGCCTTACGTGGTGAGTCACCAGGGTGCCCCAGATACTATAAGATGGAACATTGTCTACATAGTTTGCTGCTGTGTATGTGGACATATACAGTACTGTGCAAAAGTCTTAGGCCACCACTATCAAACCTGGTGTAAAAGACCTTTTTCACAGCAGTCATTCTGACATGAAAGAGAAATGAAAGTAGGACAAATACAGGCATTAGCGCTGACATTAACAAGGGTTCTATGCCATTTAGGTTGTAGAGAGCCAGGTTCCCACTATTGATCAAGTGTAAAGGGAGGTCACACTAAGTACTTGACTCTTTAGCCTGTAGAAGCTGTTCTTTTCTGATTTTTTTCTTCTTTTCTTTCTGTTTTTCAATACTGCATATGCATTTCCTGTATTTTCTGATTGCATTCTAATAAAGTGATAATAAATTATAAATCATTGCTAAAACAACAACTCTAGTGGTGGCCTAAGACTTTTGCACAGTACTGTACATCTTGCCTTGTGCCTGGGCATCTTTAACAATGTCAGAAGCAGCTGATGCAGGGTCAATGGCATGCTGCCAGGCCTGTTGTGACTCATCTGTGGTTTGGTAAGCTACTGCATATGATCTCTCGCTCATATAGAATTGTGGTCTAGTAAGAGTTGTCTGTCTTCAAGACTTCAGAAAGTTTGTTTTCTGCGTAATTGGTAAATGAGTAAGCGCATAGAGCCCTATGTAGATTGTGCCCCTATAGAAGTCCTACATTTTGCTTTACTTGTCTGAAAAAGGTTTGCGGGCCTTTTGTGAAGAAAATTGGGCTTTCTTGTTGCAACCTGTTTTCATTTGGGTCGCTTGGGTCTTAAACATTGTTTCCAAATGAGAGTAGAAAACGCACATCCCTGCTATGCATTCCCTGCTTGCTAAAGTACCCCGAGCAGCCCCCCCTCTGTTTCAGGATGTGAGTCGGGGGCTGATGTCATCTTTCTCCACTGCAGCAGAGGTGAGCCTTAGGACAGAAACCAGGAAGGAAGAAAGGGAGGAGGGAGGACAGAGGGAAAGAGACATGGACAGGGCAGATTTAGAGAGGGGTGGTGAGAGGTAGACTGACAAGAAGCATGCAGTGGAGATTTATGGCACAGAGTGTGTCGGAGACCTGGGACACTTGCACTAGCAGTATGGTAGTGGGTGACTGGGCTGCATGTCCTGGCCTGCAGTTGTGGAGCTGAAGTTGCATAATGGCTCCCATCCGTTCTGCACTTTTCCACTCTGCAATGAGCTCATTCAATGTTCAGGAGTGCTTGTGTTTCTAATTTTTTACATGTGCATAGACATTCATACACACAGGCACAATGGTGGGGAGTGGGCGGCGGGGGGGGAGGGTTGTGTCATACACAACAGCATTGCATGCGTTTCTGGGTGGAATGGGTTGGAGCAATGACCTTGGAAGCAAGCAGGTTACAGGGGTTTCCTCTTACATGAACTCTGAGAGGGTCAATCACAGGGCAGTGCCAGAGCAAGCAAACAACGGCCGGGTCCACAGCCCAGCACCGCTACAGCCAATGGAGAAATTAAAGCAAGAACTTCATCAGAACCTATTGGAAGAACATTTGCTTTAGCCCAGTATGAGTAGTCCAGTGTAAAAAGTAAAAAGTTGAAGGACAATTTTTTTTTACCACCAGAATTCATTGTGGAGTCTCGTCGAACTTGTTTCTAGAAAGATTCCACAAGTCTGAGCAGTATGATTTTTTTTTTTCTCTTAATATTTTTATTTTTGCAGATCCAGGCTGGTAGATATGTAGTAGTTAGCACTCCTCCCTGTTACAGAGTGACTCTGCCACTACACGTCTGAGCATGCAGATATACTGGGAAAGGTTTTTATTCGGTGTGTGTGCGCGTTTGTTGCTGCTACTGCTGGAGTGGCATCATTCAGCAAGTGGTAGCAACTAGCGGGCGAGCTGGCTGAACGCAGGATGACCCATCTCCCCCGAGGCTCCAAATCACTACATCATCATCAGTCGCTCCTTGCAGCGGAACAGATGAGATTTCACTCCCATCAAGTGCTAGACAGGAACCAAGGCTGCTTTACTAACTGGAGAATCTTAACTGTGGGAATCAACTGTACAATCTATTCTGTCATAATCCCTATAATGCACATTGATTGTATTTGTGCATATGTATATGATATGTGGATGTCCTTTCAGGTGCTGATATGCGCTGAAGATGAGTGGTGTTGGAGAAAACTCATTGGAGCCACTGTGCTCGGACCGCAAACGCAAACTGTCCACTTGTGACACCCAAGGCTTAGGGTGAGTGCTGAAACTTATAAGTTTTGTTCATCTGTGCATCCAGTCTTTGTGCTTCTGTTTTTGATCCGCATGTCCGCAAGCATGGGAGGTTACTCCCTTTCTCCTGGCCTCACATCAACATCCCTACCCCCAGTTCAAACGTCTGTCTGCTGCTCACAACCATCCTAAGCATCTAAGCCTCGGCCGTATGCAGGACATAATGGATGTGGGGAGGTGAGGTTGTCATGGTAACATGTCTAATCCCTCCGGTGCCCTGGCAGGTGTGACAAGCGTCGGAGGGAACAGGAGAGCAAATACATCGAGGAGCTGGCTGAGCTCATCTCCGCCAACCTTTCCAACATCGACAGCTTCAACGTCAAGCCTGACAAATGTGCCATCCTCAAGGAGACTGTGAGGCAGATCAGACAAATCAAAGAGCAAGGTAGCACCTCTGTGTATTTAAAGAGTAAAATGACTAAAAGTTAGGTCAGATCTCCTCATTTACTCTGCTTTAGGAGATGATGGTCGTGAGGAAATGGAATATTAGGTTCATGGTCACGTTGCTTCATACAGCTAGCTGGTTTAGCTGTTTGTGTGGTTGGTGGTAAATGAACACCAGTAATTGAGAGCTATCCCTGGTGATCTTGGCTCAAGGCTACCAGTGACAACATGTGTCAGTGCCAAAGGCTGCCTCTCTGTAAGACTGATAATGCTAATTCAAATTTACTCCAGTGTTCATAAAGATAATTAATCCTATGCATTGGTCCATTTCCTATCATTTTAAAGACATGAAATGATTCGATCAGCACCTTCACTCAGATGCTGAGATTAAGTGGGTAAAGAAAAGACAGAGGAATCATATTGGAATTTACTCAGAGGGTCACAGCTGTCTACTGCTGGCCCAGCGCTGTGCAGCGAGGTTGCCATAGTTACACGATAGGAGTGATGGAGAGCTCTTTATTGTTCTTATTCTTTCAGTTTGTTGTCCATTTAGTTCACATTTTTTCTCTCAAAATGAATATACATTTTGTAGTTCTTTTCCCAGGTACCTTTCTCTGCCAATCCGTCCTTTTCAGATCACTTTGGTAATACAGCTTGGTTCGTTTGAACTTTTCCTCTTGCGTAGAGTCTTGCCACCCTGATTACCCCTCTGTATAAAGTGGTCTCTAACAAAGCCTCAGACATATGGTGATTTTATAAATAGAAAGGTATGAGAAACCTAGCATTCATGTCTTGTGCTGCCCCCTCGTGGTTAATTGATGTACTATGTTATTTAACCAGGTAACGCTTTGTTGTTTATTATTGCAAGTAGATTACTGAGGATAAACTGAATGTCAATATGTTTTTCTGAAGAAGTTAAAATGAAGAAGTGTAATTAATTTATTGAAAAATCATGTTGGGTATAATGTGTTGCTCCTGAAATGTAAAGTCAGTGGACCGAGGTACAGATTTTAATTATCCACAATAGTCTTATTGAAGCACCTTTCAGTAATTTCCCGCCAGTTTCTCATTACCTTTCTGCAGTAGGGCAGTGTGGTGTTAACTTCAGAGCCAAGAAATGGTTTTTGTATTGTGTTACACATCGAACATGAATAGCAGCATGTGACGCTCAGATCCTTGTAGAAAATGTAGCAATAGCTAGATTAAAAAAGAAAAGTAAAATAATAGTAATTAAAGTGAATAAATGTATTTATATGTGTTTTCAGGGAAGAGCAATTGTTGCGATGATGATGTCCAAAAGGCAGATGTATCCTCTACTGGTCAAGGGGTCATTGACAAGGACCATCTGGGACCATTGCTCCTGCAGGTCAGCTTGGGGCCATTAGCTGGGTGGCAAAAGGCAGATACCAATTAGCTGCCCTTCCATATCCGGGACTGAAGCTTTCCTGTCCTTGCTCAGATTCAGTCAGTATGTGGCTGTATATGCACATGCATCAATAAATTGTTCTCAATTTTTGTCTCTCTGCTTTTATTAGGCTCTTGATGGCTTTTTGTTTGTGGTGAACCGAGAGGGCTGCATTGTATTTGTGTCAGATAATGTGACCCAGTACCTGCAGTACAAGCAGGAGGAGCTGATAAATACGAGTGTGTACAACATCCTTCATGATGAGGACCGAGAGGAGTTCCACAAGAATCTGCCCAAGTCCAATGGTGAGAGATGGGTTCACAATTATTACAGTAAAACACATTCAAGAGTATGTATCCCTACAGTAAATATAATCTTGAATTTCTCATTGAGACATCTGCACAAGAATGATTAGACATTGTTATCCATTTACCTATCACCTCTTCCTTTAAGTAGCACCAAATGGGGCATCATGGGGTGGAGATTCCTCCCGGCAGAAAAGCCACACCTTCAACTGTCGCATGTTGGTGAAGTTTGCTCATGGCCAGAGTCATGGGATGTCAGAAGAGGGGGCTGGTGGCCAGCGCTATGAGACCATGCAGTGTTTTGCCCTCACCCAGCCTCGAGCAATGATGGAGGAGGGAGAAGGTACCACCAATATGATAATATCTACCTAAGTTTTTCAAGTGATACAGCCCATAATTTTTTAAACCACCTGTCTCTTATTCAAAGTAGCAAACAAGGACTTTCTGCTCTCTCCTCACTCAGATTTGCAGTCATGTATGATCTGTGTGGCACGACGCATTACAGCAGTAGAGAGGACAGAGAGGTTCAGCACTCGCCATGAACTGTCAGGTAAGCTTTGACCTGTCACATATAATTGGTAGAGATAAGTTCTTTCTTCGTGTTTATTAATTTGGAATACATGTGACATCCTTTCTTGATTTCTGAGCTGCAAACTTTTTGACAAAGTGACTTTAGTTATTCCAAATGTTAATAGATTCAAAGATGTACACATGACCTTCCATTATTGGTTAATGATTTTGTTTAACTTACTTGCCTAATGTTTTATTTTAACTAACCAATAGCCATTATTTGTCGTATAAATTAATGTTTGCATACTCTATTCCAGGTAAACTGATTGAAATTGAACAGCAGAGCTCTCTTCACACCACTATGCGTCCAGGTTGGGAGGACTTGGTGAGGCGTTGCATGCAGATGTTCCTCCATCGCAGCGAGGGACAACCCTGGTCGTATAAACGCCACTACCAAGATGGTACACAGTACTTAGCCACCTTACCGTTGAAGTCAATCACTGCCAACAATAACCCTGACCCTGCAGAAGAAGTTACCTCTCCCTATCATTTGCTGTCTTGTTTCATTAAAATGGGAGACCTCAAGTAGTTCAGACAAGAAATTGCCTTGTCACAGAAGTTTTTTTATGTCATAGTGTAGTTGGTGTCTACAATAAACTGCCCAAGTGTTAATAGTTGTTAATAAGTGTTTGTAGTAAGTTGGAATGATACAGCTATAGTTGTATGGTGCTCACATAGTGTTGTTTTAACCCTTTTTATCCAATTAATGTTGTGGTGATTCTTCTCCCCTATGTTTACAGCTTTCCTTAATGGCCATGCTGAGACCCCATTCTACCGCTTCTCACTCTCTGATGGTACCCCAGTCACAGCCCAGACCAGGAGTGATCTTTGCAGGAATCCCAACTCCAATGAACCTCCCACCTTCCTTTCCACACACTTCCTACAAAGGTGCAAATGCTCCCAATACCTAAACATTTTTATACTTTACCCACTGAAACCAAGTAGAATATGTAGTCCAAAATTGGACAGTGTTTGTCTCATTGTTAATTCTATTGTGCTTACATCTTTATTGTTTTCTGTATTCATACTTAGGGAGCAGAATGGTTATCGTGGCAACCAGGGTGGGAACATGAGGCCTCAAGGTGCGAACAACATGGGTCCAGGAGGAGGCATGGGCATGAATAGAGGCTACAGCATGGCTGAGCAGGGCAACATGACGCAAAGAGGCGTGCCTCCTTATGCTGGGGGTAACCGCATGAATCCCATGAACCAGATGAATCCAATGAATGCTATGCATCAGATGAATTCCATGCATCAGATGAACAACATGGGTCAAATGAATCAGATGAATTCTATGCATCCAATGAACTCTCCCATGAACTCAATGAACCAAATGGGGCCCATGAATCAGATGGGCCACCATGGCATGCATCAGCAGCAGCAGCACCATCATCAGCAGATGGGTCAGTTCCATGGAGGTGGAGCTGGAGGAGGAGGTGGAGGAGGTTATGGTCTTGGAATGACCAGTCCTCCCCAGGCTGGCCCAGGACTGAACGGCCCTCAACACAA
The DNA here is from genome assembly GCA_900303265.1 of Brotula barbata. Lineage (NCBI taxonomy): Eukaryota > Metazoa > Chordata > Actinopteri > Ophidiiformes > Ophidiidae > Brotula > Brotula barbata. The sequence goes on along the minus strand of OMNV01005067.1, from coordinate 15,968 downwards.
TGTCATGGGATCACCTAGAGTCCGAGGGAGCCCCAAGATGGTTGCAAGGCCCTTCTCACCTGGAGGTATGAGACAAAAGTCAAAAGAATATAAAGAACTGTTATAGGCTACAAGTCATATTTCAGTATAAATGATCTTCACAAGACACGTGTCATCATCTAAGCATCTTGTTAAAGTGATGCAGCACCCAAAGTATATCTTTCTTCTTTCCAGCATTTAGCCCTTGTAGGTTTGGAAGGGTGGCTTTAAAAAGTCTATTTGGAGAAGTGGAGCAGTTTTGGTCACCAAGAATTGCATTTACCATGGTGGCCAATGGTGACCACCACTGTCTCAGATCACTCATACATCATAACTTGTGCATTATCTATCAATTTGCTCAGTAGGTTCCAAACAGTATTGCTAAATGTGCAATTTCTGGAAGGAACTGTGTAGCTACCAGTGATGTGGAACCTGCCCTAAATGGCAAGCGTGTGGAATGTTCTGAACAGACATACATAAGGTGAAGTGGATTATCCTGCAGCGGTGGTTTCTCTTGATGTTGTAAAACTTCATTCTACTTTGAAACCTCCTCACTGTTGGAATCCAATCCACCCTAACAATGTAAATTCAAGATGACCAAAGCTGCTGTTCTCCACCTCTCTTTGTACAATTGCCCCCAAGCTTGAAGGGGGGGATTGTTGATAGTCAGAAGATTAAGTAGGGATTAAGTATCACTTAAAACTACATTCTCAATTGTGTCCTTTGCAGGTATGAACTCTCCAATGAGCTCCAGTCACCCAGGTAACTGTGGAGGTGGTGGAGGAGGGGCGACCACCTTCTCTAGTAGTTCCTTGAATGCCCTCCAAGCCATCAGTGAGGGAGTCGGCAATCCAATGCCATCACCGCTCACCTCTCCTCCCCCCCTACACAAGACCGATAGCTCTCCCACAGTCAATTCCACCATCCAGAACCAGACACCAGGAGGTCTCTGTAAACCTGGTCTCCCAGCACACTCGGAATCCAAGAGCCCAGGTAGCTCATTGGGTACGGGAGGAGAGCAGCAGTCCCAGCAGCACCCACACACTCTCAACAATGAGGGCCTTCCAGATAAACCGGATAGCCAAGCCAGTAGGGACTTGGGTCCAACTGGGGGGGAACCCAACCGAAGGGTCTCTGACAGCAAGTGCCCCAATAAGCTTCTCCAGCTCCTCACCTGTCCTACAGATGAGCTAGTGCCACCTAGCTCTGGGCCTGGTTCCACACCTGAAGGTAAAGACGGAACTGCTGGCGTCACCAGCCCCTCTTCCTCAACAGGGGTCTCCTCCTCCACAGGTCATGGTGCAGTGTCGTCTTCTAGTGGCACAGGACATTTTACCAGTCAGTCGCTGCAGGCAAAGCACAAGATTCTCCACAAGCTCCTGCAGAATGGGAACACCCCGGACGAGGTGGCACGCATCACAGCTGAGGCTACAGGGAAGAGCACCCTAGAGCCTGGAGGGCCAGAGCCTGGGCCTACAGCCGCAGGAGGTGCTAGGGGATCAGAATCGAAGTTGGGAAGCCCTAAGAAGGAGAAGACCCATGCTCTCCTCCACTACCTCCTCAACAAGGATGACTCCAAAGAAGGTGGTGATATCAAGCCAAAGCTGGAGGATCTAGAGGGTAGGGCATCCCAGGGGCCAGGGGTCACCAGTTCTGATGCCCACGGCATGGATAGCAAGGTCAAGATGGAGCCATCTGATGAGGTAAGACCTTTGCAAATTGAAAAGAAATGTCTCCTCTTGTATTATACATGACTACATGTTTTTTTTTTTACTATATACTAATCATTTTATGTTATATTTCAGATGGCAACTCTGGAGACTATTCTTGGTGGCCCCAGGAACAGCTCAGGCTTCTACCCTGAACCGGATTCCAGAGCAGGAAAAGAAGCAGGAAACACTCAAGGAAATATGCCTGACAGTTTACACGGTGAGATAATCCACACGACTAGTTAATTGTGTAACAGTGATGATAAACAACAAAAGTTGTTTGCCCAGCTTTACTGTGAGAGTGACTGTGTGTCTCCTGTGCAGAGGTATAATAGAGCAGTGTTAGAACCTGAGTGTGTAGCGGTATGTAACCTAACCTCATTATGTGTTTCAGATGGAGAGAGAGGCCCAATGGCTCCAGGCCAGCGTGGCCCCTACCAAAGGGCCCTGTCTGTAGATGCAAAGCCCCTTGCTGCAGATGGAGGAGTAGGAGGCGGGCTTGCTGGGAGAAGGAATGTCCCCTGTCCCACCCTGGTCAAACAGGAGAACATGGATGCTCCTATTCGACCTGGAAACATGCCTAATGGCTTTCCTGGAGGCATGGGTGCATGCCCACCACGGGGCGGAGCCACGAGTAATTACTTACCACATAACTTACCACATATACCCACAATATTCAACTTTGGGTCCCCCTTTGAAAAGTGCATCGGGATACATTTCATTTTCCTCACAGTCATTTTCAAGATAATCTTCATAAAGTGCAGCACTTTGAATTTACTATCTTGCTAATCTTAATTGTGTTATTTTTATTTTCTAGGGGGTATGGGCAGAGGCATGGGAATGCCACAGCGCCCTCCGATGGCTGGTCCAGGGGACTGGGGGATGGCAAGATCCAACACAAACCCTGTGGGTGGCCCAAGGCACCCTGGCATGGGCCGTTCTGGCCCAGTGGGGGGACCCTTAATCAACCGCTCCAACAGTGTCCCCGGAAACGCCAGGTCTATGTTGCAGCGGCAACTTATGGATATGGGTATGTCCTACGTGGTACTGAGTGGGCTTCGTCTCAAGAGGGTGATTTTTTACACCCAGTCAGTCAGTGTGTTACACATCACGTTGTTTTTGATAACGTAATGGTGCATGTCTTGATAAGGAAATAGTTAGTAGCAAAAAAGAAAACATGGATTTCCACATTCTACACATTGTAAATGAATTAATTGTTATGTCACCTGTGTAGGCTCCAATGACACCAGTATGGGTATGGGCCCATTTGGTGGACATGGACCCCCACCTCAGTCTCCATCCTGGCCAGACTCTGCAATGGGAATAGACAGACCACAGAGTAACACAAACAGGTAAACCCCTTGTACCGTCCTAACTTCTGTGTCATTCATTTTTTTGTTTAACTTTGAGTATCCTAAATGTCTGTTACCTGCAGCATGTTTGTTTCATCTCATCTGTCTTTGGTTGAATTAGGGACCAGTTTGGGAATTCACTAGATGACCTACTGGCACCTCTGTCCAGTAGTGAGGGCCAGGGTGATGAACGGGCACTTCTGGACCAGCTAGACTCTTTGCTCAATAATACTGATGTCATTGCTCTGCAGGAGATAGACAGAGCCTTAGGCATCCCTGATCTAGTTGGCCAGGTACAGTACAAAGCCTCATGCTACATTATATATTTTTGCACTTTATCAAACCGCATATGATACAAGCTTTTTGTGCATTGAAAATTTGCCACAATGCTAGAAATTGTTGTGTATCTGACCTCATTAACATGGGACTGAGCTGCACACCAAAGTTCAGACTCTAAAAATGGAGGGTTATACTTCAAATTGCTATTTTATATCAAATGAAAAAACATTTTTCGGGTGCATACAGTATCTTGGCATTTTCACTCTATGAAGTCAAACAGAACTACGACAGCTTGGCATGGTGATACATCAGCTACCCAGTTCAGAGGGAGCAGCAACAAACGGCACAGTGCAGTTGTTGCCCACATAAATGAGAGCAGATTTTCCCTTTTCCTGCAGCCAATCATGCTGCAGTTTGACAGTGTCAAATATGTTGTGTTAATGATTTTTCTGGTGCAGGATTAGACATTTAAGGACATGAAAGTTTTTTTTGTGCGTAACCTTTCTAATGCTACTGCAATAATGATGACCGTGACCAAACAAGCATGACATCAAACTTCTCTGTATTACAGAAGACAGGACCAGAGGGCCAGCAGCAAGCCCAGGATCAAAGTCAAGCTCATCGTCCGCCATCACAGCCCTTCCCAGACTCCTCTTTAGGCATGGAGCAGAAGCCAGTGTATGGCCAGAGCTATCCTGGGCCCCCAGGACCCCCATCCATGGGTATGCAAGGCAATTATACTGCCAACACCATGCAAGGCCAGACGCCTGGGGGCTTCAACCCCATGATGAATCAAATGGGCCAGCCAGGAGGCTTCCCTGGCGTGGGGGGAATGGGGGCTATGGGCAACCCACGGGCCAATATGATGAGACCCCGAATGATGAATGCCACCAAGCCTTTGCGACTGCAGCTACAGCAAAGACTACAAGGACAACAGGTAATCACACTCATACATACACGCAGGCACACATTCATTGAATTCAGCAAAAAAATTAAATCAAATATACAGAGTTTTGTTATCTTAGTGTCAGTGAGTGCATGCCTTCCTGGGTGCTGTAGAATGAATTTAGAGTAAATACACCATCAAAAATTACATTATCTTGCCTCTTAACAGTTTATGAATCAAACTCGGCAAGGCATAAAGATGGAAAATGCCCCTGGAGGAAACCCCGTCATGCGTCCTGGCATGCAGGCTGGCATGCAGGCTGGCATGCAGGCTGGCATGCAGCCGGCGGGCATGGGTGGTCAGGTATGTAGTCTGCTCTCTCTCAGATACTAAATTAGTGTGCATTCACTTAACACCCAATAAAATCAGCTGTGTACCAAGTTAAATCATTCTGTAAAGGGGCAGAGGTGAAGTATTTATGTTTTCCACCCAGCCTGGCTTCCTGAATGCCCAGATGATGGCTCAGCGCAGCAGGGAGATAATGACCATGCAGATGAGGAGGCAGCGAATGATGATGCTGATGCAGCAACAACAACAACAACAACAACAGCAGCAGCAGCAACAACAGCAACAGCAGCAGGGTCAGGGGGCAGCAGCAGGCTTCAGCCCCCCTCCAAATGTCACAGCACCAGGAAGTATGGATAGCCCCATGGGAGGCCCCCCCATGAACCAGCCTGGACAGCAAGCCTTCAACTATGGGGGTAACTATGGTAAGTCCCCTTCCAACTCATGCACAGATCAGAGTGTCGGCACACTCAGAGCAACACAGCACAACAGCACAGCTTGACGCAGACTGGCTTGATGACTCTATGTTGACCTCCACACTGTTGCTGCTTACCTCCTCAGAATCTCAACTTTGCTACGAGCCACTTGCAGCTATTTTTATTATTTTCTTGTGGGTTTGCTCTGTTTGATTTATTTTGTTTGAGTTGTTGTCATAAAAAATATATTATTGTATGTGCAGATATCCAGCCTACAGCTGGAATATGAACTCTCAATGCTTCTGCTTCTGTACATCTCTTTGTTCAACCTACAAATGTAGGTTTTTCCATATACACACAGCGGTTCAGGTCTCCAAGAGTTCCTCCGTATTGTTCAAGTTTCACATTCTTGACTACCTTTCTGTTCCTGTGATTGCAGGGATGAACCAGCAGGGGGACCCATCTTTCATGCCTCCAGGTAGCAGTCCACCAGGGAACATGATGCCAGGGAGAATGGGAGGCCCTCCTCAAAACAACATGATGCCAGGGATGCAGGGCAATCCACAGGGAGGTCCCATGTACGCTCCTGGGGACATGAAGGGCTGGCCTCAGGGTGGCATGCCACGGAGCAAGTATGTATGATTCCTTTATTACATCAGTGATATTACAACCAGTAGATGTTCTACAGAAAAATTGTGAACCACTGGTCTTGAGAGGTTTATCTTTGTATATCGACCCGGGCATCTACAAAAGCAGCGCTGACCGGTTGGCCCACTAATAGCACATGCGATTATGGACGGTGCCCGGTTCGAAATACAACCCCTACACCATTACATGTATGTCAGCTTTCACTAAATAAAATACTTTCTCTGTGTTTCCCTCCTTTCAGCTCATATCCTCAGCAGTTCCCCCAACAGGGTAACCAGGGCCAGTACGGTCCCATGATGATGAACAATTCAATGGGCGGACCTGGGCCAGTCAGTGTAGCAAGTGCTGGACAAATTGGCCAAATGCCAGGACAGATGCAGGGGCAAATGGGCATGAACCCCATGGGAATGGGTCGAATGCCAATGGGACCAGATCAGGTAAAAGATACTCAATTGTACTTGTGTTAATTTCCATTAATTTTTTTAAACAAACTCCCCTGACATGACAAGCATTTTGCTAAGCTACAACACTATTTATGTGCAAGCATGGTAGTTACAGCGAAAGCTACTTTGGCTATAAATGGGTGCAACACTATCAAACTTGTGGGAAAAAAGTAAAGTTAGTTACTTTATAGCTTGTAGCTAGCTAATCCCCAACATTGTTGATTTGTGCGTGTCTCATCGTTTTTCTGTCCTTTGCAGAAGTATTGCTGAGGACCTGCAGCTGACAGCAGTGAGATCCCTCAGCAGCACGTCAGCAGAATCTGGAAGCCTGCCAGCTGACAGAGCGGTGTGGGCCAGGAGAAACGCTGTCCACAGCAGGCCTACACACACACACACACACACACACATACACACAGAGTTCTCCATTCTAAACCTGGTCTCAGAACACACCGTAGTGACAGCACAACAATGCTCATCTTGGAGGTACAGTGGCACAATGACAGACTTGCACCAGTACTCCCCCCGTTTGAGCATTGTGTTCTTTGAGCTGGCCTGCTGTCTACAGGAAGCACAAACACTAAACTTAACAGTATCTGTGCACATGCCCGTGTGTGGGTCTGTGTCTGGGGGTGTGTGTGTGTGTGTGTGTGTGTGTATGTATGTGTATGTGTATGTCTGACAAATGAGCTGGAGCTGTTGGGCAGCATTCAGACACAGACTGGGACTACGGTACAGCTGGCTGTGGTTGCACTTTACCTGGAGGCCTCCGTGTGGAAAAAAGAGCGATGCAATATTTCCTCATCATTACAGCCTTATTAGAGATTCAATGCCTTCACCACAGTGGGTTTCCTTTTGTCTCTCCGCCTCATTCTTCAAGTTATTGGAAGCTATAAGCACACAGTTTATTATTTTATGCAGAATGGAGCAATAACTCTTGCCTCTATGCTTTAGACTGTAACTGAGCATTAAAACCCCCAGATATAAGAAAGCAAATGGTACTGCAGTATTAGATGTCACAAATGTTCTCTGTGAATAAGAATTGTAAATATTTTACAAATATATCATACAAGCTTAAAGGCTCATTTTATTGCACAAAGCATAAGATTTGGTTGTATTTTTGTGTCCCATAGGTCAATTCCGATTTGTTTAAAGTCTTTGCAAATATTGCAGACATGTTTGAGTTTTGCTCCCCCTGTATGTCATTTTCTGAATGCTGTATTTTATTTTGTTTTTTAATTTTCCGAAAAACAGTAGTCATGTATTTCATGTTTTAGCGAGGCACTTTTACTTGTGATGAATATCTGATGAGTTGAAGATTTGAGCTTTTACATGTGATGAGTATCTGATGAGTTGGAGACTTCAGCTTTCACACCATCAGACGCATCAAAACTGTGTCAGGACGGTTCATCTAACAATGTCTTCAACAGAACAATGTGATTTTGTTGGTTTGTGTGTTGGTGAGCTGAAAATGAGCTGTGGGTGTGTGTGTGTTTGTGTGTCCGCCACAGTTCACTTCATTTGTTCCAGTGTTTTCCCTCTCCCAGCTCCTTTTTATTTTTACTCACTCCATATTCTTTCTGTTATTCTCAGCTCACTGAATCTACCTTTTCAACATGCGCAATCCAAAGATATTTTTTCCACATCTTTGTATAGTCTCTGAGGTTTCTGGTGTACATTTTTTATTATGTGTTATATTATGCTGATAGGAAATGGGTACATATCTTCAATCTTTAAAAGCATATGATGGTTATGTACTGTACATTAAATGACAGGGGGGTTGTCAATGCTAAGAGGACTGGAAACCACAGCAAAAAAGTCTTTATATCCAAGAGAAAGATGAATATCAATGGAATGGAATACACTTAAAGACATATCAGTATCTCTTCTATTTTTCAGGAAACAACTCCATTTCAGTCTAGATTTTGTTACTGATGAGGAACGTTCTAGAGTTTCATGAAGTGCAAAAAAAAAGGCAAGAGATCACATGGTTAGTTTTCTTTGTTTGGAGTTAAGATAAGCTGTCATTTTACAGGATGTATATTGCAGATTTTTTCTGTTGATGTTCATATTGATGTAAATACAAATTTCTATTTAAGCACTCCTGACTGGTTCTCTTATTATATTTGTTAATGTTGTTTCCATCAACTTCCTTAGGGACTACAAATTAAAAGTAGCCCAAATGGCAAAAAGTTGGACACATTTATATTCACTATATAGATGTGCATTGCCCCTTTTTCTTTAAAAAAAAAATACACTTCAAATCATCACTATGCAAGTTTCAACACAAAAATATAGAGGGCTGTTGGTGTCAAACTTTTCAAGGCATAGTCCTGTTACATATTTAAATTCAAAAGCTCAATTTAAAATCTAATATTCTTCTGTCTCTGAAGCAAAGTCAATTTGCTTTGTTTTGATACCAAATTCAGACCACAATTTCTGGTCAAAGTAGCCAATCTGGGATTTCCTGTCACTGTCGGATAGAAATTAAGGAAACATCAGCTTGGTTTGGTTGGGGTTGTCTTGTTATGTTTATTATTGTCAACAGTATCTTATCTTAAAGGATTAGGAAGAATAACCTTCAGTGATGGCAGTTGTTTGCTACCTATAAGCATGAATCTAGATGGGAGTGGTTATCTTAATTTTGTCTCTTGTTATTCCTATTTCATTTTCCAGTTGAATTATCAATGCCATACTTGGAAAAATAAACTGGACTTATGCTTCCAGTACAAAGACCTCAACCCTTCCAGATCCAATGACTTAACAAAAGAGGAACCTTTACATGAGCCCATACTGAACACGGTCGGTCTGATGGATTGATTTATCTAGAATTGATCTTTGTTGCAAATAAGAAACACAAAAATATCCCAGTTGGTTTCAATCAAAGAATGAAAGCTGCTGTAAAAGTATGTCTGGCATGTGAAACATTGCCATGTCCCTGAGAAACTTTCCTCTATAGATTCTTCTGTCTGTACTAATTTGGGTCACAACAAAGTCTAGAAAATATTTGAGCCACTACTTGGTGTCTTTATTAATATATTCTCAATGTAATTTTGATAAAAACAATGCTAGGATGAAGAAATTTCTTAGTTTTTTTAAATTAACAACAGTAAATAAGCTATGCGGTGTGACGGTCCACCAAGTGTCACAATGACCACAAGGGGGCGCTGGTGTATTACTTTGTTTTTAAAGCAGATTTTGTTTTGTCCAAATGAAACTGCAACTCATTAATGTCCACAAGGGGGCGTTAACAACAAATGTGACTGTACTGAGCACCAGGTTTGGTTTGTTAATGATTAACGCGAAGGATTAAATGGTGGTTAAAGGATTAAAATAAACAAAAGACGGGAACGATAAATTAAGCGGATGTAAATTTTTACTATATAGACCGAACGTAATGTAATTCTAATAAATACAGAATAATGACGCATTATGGAGACGTTTTAATTTCTGTAATGAATGTTTAGCTGTCATATAGATCATGACACGTGGTTTAATTAAAAGACAAAAATCAAAGATAATTTTGTGTTTTAAGATTATTTAAAAATCAGACAGCTTTAGTTTTATGTATCCATCTATTCTATAAACTATACGACACTCACTCCTCTTCGGGCACAGTAGGTTACAGAGAAAATATCGTGTGTATATATTAATAGTAAACTTATAACATACTACAGTACTGTGAGAATCTCTAGCCAGGAGCGAGTTTGTCTGCCTCTCTCTCTCTCTCTCTCTCCCTCCCTCCCTCTCTCTCTCTCTCTGAGTTGTTGGCGTGGTTCCCGGCCCATCTGCGGCCTGGCCCGTGGATTACTGTTTGTTAATGTTTCAATCAGCTGTGTGTTGAGGAATGTGGAGCTATTTAACCTGAACTTCCCCAGGTGTGCCGAGGCGCCGCTCAGTCTGGGCCCCGCCGCCCTCCCCTGCCCTTGGCACAAAGCTATCACACAAACACAATCACACACTGGCCACGCCGGGGCTGCAGCTGTGCGCATCGCACCGCAGGGAAATGGGAAAAACATTGCACCAGGGAGACAGAATAAATCTTATAACGAATCGGCTCTCCGTAGCCTGTTAACCCCCGCGCTGCCGAGAGAAAATCCTCACACAGAGGCGCCACACAGAAAATGCGTCGTGAAGTAAATCCAACTTTTACGCACAGTATTTTTTTATTACAATTTGATTTAGCAATAAACAAACAAACTCAATCTAAGCAGTTATTGGTCGTCATCAGTAAACGTTAATTCTGTGGGGATTTGACATTTTTTAAACTAAGACTTCCTCTTGTAATTTGATACGTTAATGAGCCATTGGGAGGCAAATTACCGATTTAACTGTCTGAGAGTCATTATGGTGACCACCAGCTTTGGGTTTCATGTTACCTGAATGATTTAACAGCTTATTTTACGTGTAGCTCTTTCTTGACAACTTCCTAATGCTACTCAACATCAAGATAAGACGTGTTTCATATGTAGAAACAGAGCAGCAATCAATCACAACTCTTAATGAATTATTAAAATATTATCTGGGTCCTACCAAGTGTTGATTTACCCTCACTTGAAAACTAAGAACATATAAAAGTAGCTTAAATAGCCACATTATAATATATTTTAAAATGTTGATCTTTCATTCTCTCTCTCACACACACACACACACACACACACACACACATAGATCGAACCACCACAAAGTAATCTTGTTCAAAAATAATTTCTTGTTTTAATAAAAACACCAATAAGGTACATTGTAAGAAAACAATATCTTCACATAATGTGTCATTGTAATATACAATACAGTTTGTCGCTCAGGAATCTGAGAAAAATGTTCTTTCCTTTTTTTACAAAACACTGAATTATCTATATGGTTTACACAAGATACAAAAGAGCATAACTGGACCATTAGCTTTCTTTTGGAACTCTACAGCAACAAGCGAGGCCGGTTGCGCTGATCTGTCTTGGTCCCCAGGCTAACTAACCCAGACTGGACCCCGAGTCTTCTCTCAAGGCCCTCGGATGAATCGAGAGCCTGCCGTGACAGATACTCTCCGCCGGAGGATGTCCACACGACGGCTTTTCTAGTATGGGAGTTTGTAACGTCCCTACACAGTTCAAGGTACTGATGTGGCCGACAAAGAGTCACACCAGGTCGCCTTGTTCGTTCTCTCACGGTGCAGGCCGCCGCAGGATGAAGAGGCGATGCACCCGGTGCTTTAACGGCACATGATCCTGTCATCCGAGCATCCGTTCTGTGAGCAAAGCAAGAAGAAACACTGCTTTAGTACATGGGCGATACAGTGGCAAAACAACAATCGCACTCACGAGTGAACCAGTGCGCAATTACGCGCGGAGCGGAGAACTTAAAGCACGTGGATACACAATGAACCGGATTTCACCGGGATGATCAGAATATTTACCTCCACTGCGATGCTGGCGAGCTCCGCGTTCAGGGTGGTCAGCGGCGTGCGGGCGACGCCGCCGGGATGCTGTCGGCTCTTTTCGGGCTCGTCCAGCTCGACCTGAAGATCCCAGATGTAGTCGATGACGTGCTGCAGGATCTCCACTTTGCTGGCCTTCTTGTTCGTGGGCAGGGTGGGTACCAGCTCCTTCAGTTTGCTGTAGCAGCTGTTCATGTCCTGCAAGAAGACGCTCATCTGCTCGTCCAGCAGTGGGATCTTGCACTTGGAGATGGCGAGGCTCTGGTCGGACAGGCAGCGCACCACGTCCTCGCCGCCGACCTTGCTCTTCAGGGCGCAGGTAGATCCGACAACCTTCATGTTGACTAGTTGAGGAAGTGTACTTTCCAAAGATTGCGAGGGTAAAAGAGAGGGTGGAAGTTCGACTCGCTGTGCTGAGGCTTCTCCTCCTCTCTGAGATGTTCGCGGAGTAATGTTGACAGTTTGCAACATACACATGTGCAAACCTCCCCGTATATATGGCAGAGCGGAGCCGGGGGGCGTGTCTGGCCCTGCCTGTTTGAAGGAGCGAAGCCAATAGGATGGCTGGATTTGTATTAATGGGTCGGTTCACAACTGCGGCCTCGACCAATGGCTGCGCTCGCCTGGTTATCGGGAGTACAATCTGTTTGAGGGATGCCGTTACAAATGGAAACAAATGTGTGTCTTTTACGAGTAATATGTGGGAATCCAGCTGTCCACGGCTTGGGGACTCTGCAGGTGTAGATTGCCTGGGGACAGTCAGAGGGTGGTGAATGCCTGGGTATGCACTGTGAGAATGTGTGTGGGATGGGACAGGATGAGGAGGATGAATGGGTCATGATAATTAGGCAACCATAGCGTCCTAGATTTGCCTCTCACCATTGTGGATGGCTCTGCAGATGTGGATGACAATGGCGCAGTGAAGTGATTACTCACCAGAGTGGGCAAACATTTCACATTTCATTTATTTTCATGACGTATTTAGAGGGAACACATCATCGCTTGCTGCGTTTTATAAACCATATTTAATCCGGTGAATAATACTCCTACACTGACGCTCTTTATTCGGCGTATCAAAATAACACAAATTCATTGGAGGGCAGAGTGCGGATTGTTTCAGAAAATACTCCCGTGTTTCCAGAACTGCTTGCTGCTCGAACAAGTGTGTGCTTTTAAAAGTCAAAGCTTCCTTTATGCGGACTTGAGAGCGGCACAGAGTCTCTTTCTGCTGTGTGATGAAGCGGCTCAGTGTGAGCAGCTTCACGGATTCCTTCACATGTTTCTGCAGTGTGTGCTCACATCGCATCGCTCTGTTCTGAATCTTCCCCCCAGATTGTCCAAACAAGCCTGAGCAGACTGGCAGGCGCCAGCGCGGTGACGTCACCCATTCATCCGAGCCTTGACGCCTGTCAGCCTGGCGCCGCGCGGGCGGTCTCCATGGAGACGTCAAACAAGAGAGCTCGCGCTTCGCACCGCTCCGTTCACCTGAGAACAAGACGCAGCACAGCTTTGTCATTCATTTATCACCGCAGCGCGCACCTGCACCGCTGTCAGCCGACGACAGAGGAGGGGGAGGAGGAGGAGGAGGAGGAGGAGGAGGAATCACGGTATACTCCACAACTGTTGCATTCCTTCACACACACGCACGCACATACACACGCACACACGAGCGCGCGCACTACTTTCACTGAACTCTCTCTGCAGTCATCACTATACTGTACTAAAATTGAAACTAGTTGTTGGAAAGTGTGTGACACATTTCATTTGTTGTATAAAGTGATAAAGAGTAATGCTACATAAGGTTAATGTTGGTTATAGACTGAGCTTTAAAGGTGCAGCAATGGTGAAATTATTTATGAGATATTTAATTTAATTCATCAGTTGTTTCACCTGCATCATGCATTTTTCTCTGTTTTTTCTTTACTTCTTTGGTCAAACCTGTCCATTCAAATCATGCACATGTGCATGCACACACACACACTCAGCTCTCATCAGCATGCATAACAACAATGTAGTTAATAGGAAATTATCTAAAATGTAATTATTCTACCTCAGGTTACTTTTACTTTTCATTATTTATTTATTTTCTTTGTACAACACAGCATTCTTTGGGATGAATAAAGTTTAATTGTACTTTGTTAATATTTCATGCTTACATTGCACAGAGTGTCAGAATAGCACATTAACCAACGTGTGAATTAATTCATTTAATCTGGAGGAATTTCAAAAACATCTTGGTGCTCTCACATTTGGGATGTATAGTCTATTTAAAGAGCCAGGAGCAGATGTTATACAGGCTGGAGATA